>PVKP010022992.1:24036-36951 GCA_004027715.1 Plecturocebus donacophilus | reverse complement strand
GTGTTGTGTTTTTCAGCTCCATCAATTCACTTATATTCTTCTCTAAGTTGTCCATTCTCGTTAGCATTTCGTTAAATCTTCTTTCAAGGTTCTTAGTTTCTTTGCATTGGGTTAGAACATGTTCTTTTAGCTCACAGAAGTTTCTTATTATCCACCTTCTGAAGCCTGATTCTGTGAGTTCATCATACTCATCCTCCATCAAGCCTTGTTCCCTTGCTGATGAGGAGCTGTGATCCCCGGTAGGAGGAGAGGCATTCTGATTTCGGGTGTTCTCAGCCTTTTTGCACTGGTTTCTTCCCATTTTTGTGGATTTATCCACCTGTCATCTTTGTAATTGCCGACTTTCAGATTGGGTATCTGAGTGGACGTCCAGCTTGTTGGTGATGAAGTTTTTTCTGTTTCTTAGTTTTCCTTTGGCGGGTGCCCCTTCCCCACAGAGCTGGGCCTTCCCGGGTTCAGCTGTGCTTCTCAGTCCTCAGCGCCTCCAATTGCTGTTCTCCTTGTGGGAATGGGACCAGCCGAGCCCGTCTGTCCCATATACTCCGCACTGAGAAGCGCTGCGCCCGAGTGACGGCAAAATAGCCACACCGGCCAAAAGAGTCACGCTGGCGACCCGTGTGGCTCCTTTGCCAGGGATCTCCCAGTTTGTGGGCATCAAAAATTCGTCTGCAATTGCGGCGTCCACTCGCTCTCTGTGCTTTCACTGGGAGCTACAATCCTGAGCTGCTGCTACGCGGCCATCTTGGATCTCTCTCCGCCTTAATCCAAAATTATTTAAAGACGAAATTTAAAATGGAAAAGCCAGCCAGGCATGGTGGTTCATTCCTGTACTCTCAGCACTTTGGGAGGCCTAGGCCGGTGTATCAGTTGAGACCAGGAGTTCAAGACCAGCCTGGGCAACATGGTGAAACTCCGAGTTTACTGAAAATACAAAAGTTAGCTGGGCTCAGTGGCATGCACCTGTAATCCCAGATGCTCGGGAGGCTGAGGCACGAGAATTGCTTGAATCCAGGGGACAGAGGTTGCAATGAGCTGAGATTGCACCATTGCACTCCAGCCTGGGTAACAGAGTGAGACTATCTCAAAAAAAAAGAAAGAAAAATAGAAAACGAAATTGAAACCAAATCTGTACCATAGATGTGCTTATTGCTCATTGCTAGAGATATATTTGTTTCTAGGTCCTCTCAGTGAACAAACATGGGATGGACACACACACACACACACACACACACACACACTAGTTCTCGTTATAACATAGCTCTCTTTCTCTGTCTCTATATAAAACCATGAGATTCTGATACCTCCAATTCCAGTTCATCACTACAGGGTAAACTTTTCTTTTCCCCATCCATATTTGTCAGTCTTTTCGTAAGTAACTCCTATTATTCCTAATATAGTTGCTTGTTTCCTCAAGCCTAGATAACACAAAGGAATTTTCAGAATTGCCTAACCCGTACTACTTCAAAAGCAAATCTACTTACCAGAGTACAACATTTGTTTACAGACTTTTTTTTTTTTTTTTTTTGTGGAACGATCTCAGCTGACTGAAACCTCCACTTTATGGGTTCAAGTGATTCTCGTGCCTCAGCCTCCCAGACTTCTTTTTTCTTGAGACTGGGCCTGACTTTGTCACCTAAGCTGGAGTGCAGTGGTGTGATCACAGCTGACCGAAGCCTCAAACTCTTGGGCTCAAGTGATCCTCCCACCTCAGCCTCTTGTGTAGTGCGGACTACAGGTACATGCCACCATGACCAGCTAATTTTTTTTTTTTTTTGAGATGGAGTCTCACTCTGTCACCAGGCTGGAGTACAGTGGCAAGATCTTGGCTCACTGCAACCTCCCTCAGCTCCTGAGTAGCTGGGATTACAGGCACATGCCACCACGCCCACCTAATTTTTTTTTTTTTTGTTAGAGACCGAGTTTCACCATATTGGCCAGGATGGTTTCAATCTCTTGACCTCGTGATCTGCTTGCCTCGGCCTCCCAGCACCACTGTGCCCGGGCTACAAAAAATATTTTTTAAAAACTAAGCAGGCATGGCAGGACACGGTTGCTCATGCCTGTAATCCCAGCACTTTGGGCAGCAGAGGCAGGAAGATTACCTAAGGTCAAGAGTTCCAGACCAGCCTGGCCAACATGGTGAAACCCTGTCTCTACTAAAAATACACAAATTAGCTGGATATGGTGGCACATGCCTGTAATTCCAGCTATTCAGTAGGCTGAGGCAGAAAAATCGCTTGAAGCTGGGAGGCGGAGGTTGCAGTGAGCCAAGATTTCACCATTGCACTCCAGCCTGGGCAACAAGAGTGAGACTCCATCTCAAAAATAATAATAATAATAATTATATATATATATATTATATATGTTACAATTTCAGGGGTCCTGTAATTCCACTATATATATATATATACATGTACACACATATATTAGAAACAGGGATCTTGCCATGTTGTCCACGGTGATCTCCAACTCCTGGCCTCAAGCAATCCTCCTGTCTCAGCCTCCCAAAGTGCCCGGATTGCAGTTGAGAGCCAGCATACCCCACCCATTGTTTACAGGCATTTTTAAGGTAAAATTCACATACAGTAAAGTTCACAAATCAAAATTCATAACAGCCTGATAAAGGAATACACTCAAGTAGCTCCCACCCCCATCACAATATAGAATGTTTACATCACCCCAGAAAGTTCTTTCCCAGCTGTTCTCAGTCAGTCCTCTCCCCCATGAGGCAGTGAGTGTTAGAATTTCCGGGGTCCTGTAATTCCACACTTTGGGAGGCTGAGGTGGGCGGATCACTTGAGGCCAGGTGTTGGAGACCAGCCTGGCCAACATGGTGCAAGTCCGTCTCTAAAAATAGAAAAATTAGCCAGGCGTGGTGGCGTGCAACTGCAGTCCCAGCTACTCGGGAGGCAGAGGCACGAGAACTGTATGAACCCGGGAGGTGGAGGTTGCAGTGAGCCGAAATCATGCCGTTGCACTCCAGCCTGGGTGACAGGCAAGACTGTCTCAAAAAAAGAAAAGAAAAGAAGTTAAGACGTTGGGGGCGGGGCACGTGGCTATCCAATTGTTCTAACATTATTTGTTGAAAAGAATATCCATTCTGCACTTTGCACTTTTTTCAAAAATCAATTGACCATATATGTGTGGGTCTGTTTCTGGAGTTTCTATTCTCTTTAATTGATATAATTGTCTGTCTTGACACCAATACCACAATATTTTTATTATTATAGCTTTATAATAAGTCATGAAGTCAGGAAGTACAGGTCCTCCAAATCTGTTCTTTTTCAAAGTTGTTGTTTTTTTTCTTTTTTTACATTTCCATATAACTTTTAGAATCAGGTTGTCAATTCTACAAAAACATCTGCTGGGATTTGATTGGGATTACATTGATTCTATAGATCAATCTCAGGAGAACTGGTATCTTTTTTTTCTAGAGACAAAGTCTTGCTCTCTTGCCCAAGCTGGAGTGCAAAGGTGCAATCTTGGCTCACTGCAACCTCCAACTCCTGGTTCAAACGATTCTCCTGCCTCGGCCTCCCGAGTAGCTGGGATTACAGGCGCCAGCCATCAAGCCTGGCTAATTTTATATTTTTAGTAGAGACGGGGTTTCTCCATGTTGGTCAGGCTGGTCTTGAATTCCTGATCTGAGGTGATCTGCCCACCTTGGCCTCCCAAAGTGCTGGGATTACAGGTATGAGCCACTGCGCCTGGCCAATCTGTGTATTTTTAGTAGAGATGAGGTTTCACTATGTTGGCCAGGCTGGTCTCCAACCTCCTGACCTCGTGATTCACCTGCCTTGGCCACCCAAAGTGCTGGGATTATAGGCGTGAGCCACTGTGCCCGGCGCCTGAGCACTACTATCTTTTTAAAATTTTTTTTTGAAATGGAGTTTCGCTCTTGTTGCCCAGGCTGGAGTGCAATGGCACGATCTCAGCTCACCACAAACTCTGCCTCCCAGGTTCAAGCAATTCTCCTGCCTCAGCCTCCCGAATAGCTGGGATTACAGGCATGCGCCACTACGCCAGCTACTTTTGTATTTTTAGTAGAGACGGGGTTTCACCATGTTGACCAGGATGGTCTCGAAATCCCGGCCTCAGGTGATCCACCCACCTCAGCCTCCCAAAGTGCTGGGATTACAGGCGTGAGCCACTGCACCCAACCAGACAACTAGTATCTTAATAATATTGAGTCTCCGTGGTGGCTCACACCTGTAATCGCAGCACTTTGGGAGGCCGAGGCAAATGGATCACAAGCTCAGGAGATCAAGACCATCCTGGCCAAAATGGTGAAACCCCGTATCTAATAAAAATACAAAAATTAGCTGGGCATAGTGGTGCACACCTGTAGTCCCAGCTACTCAGGAGGCTGAGGCAGGATAATCACTTGAACCCAGGAGGCAGAGGTTGCAGTGAGCCGAGATCACACCACTGCACTCCAGCCTGGGCAACAGAGCAGGACTCCATCTCAAAAACTAATAATAATAATAATAATATAATGAATCTCCTGCTTTATGAACGTGGTGTATCTCTTTATTCATTTAGGAGTTATTTAATTTCTTTCTTTTCTTTTCTTTTTGTTTTCTTTTGAGACAGAGTCTCATTCCATTGCCAGGCTGGAGTGCAGTGGTGCAATCACTGCAACCTCTGACTCCTGGGTTCAAGCGTCTCTCCTGCCTCAGCCTCCTGAGTAGCTAGGACTACAGGTGTGCGCCACCACGCCCAGCTAATTTTTGTATTTTTTTTAGTAGAGACGGGGTTTCACCATGTTGGCCAATGTGGTCTTGATCTCTTTTTTTTTTTTTTTTAATATTTTTTAATTTTTTTTTTGAAAGTGAGCACGGAGGGTAGGCAGCCGCGCGCCGGAGTAGCCGGTGTCGATCTCTTGACTTCGTGATTCGCCCACCTCGGCCTCCCAAAGTGCTGGGATTACAGGCGAGAGTCACCCCACCCGGCCCTTGTTTTTTGTTTTTGTTTTTTTTAAGGCAGAGTCTCGCTCACTCACCCAGGCTGGAATACAGTGGAACCATCTCGGCTCACTGCAGCCTCCACCTCCTGCATTCAAGGGATTCTCCTGCCTCAGCTTCCTGAGTAGCTGGGACCACTGGCACATGCCCCCACGCCCAGCTAATTTTTGTGTTTTTGTTTCGTTTTGTTTTGAGACAGAGTTTTGCTCTGTCGCCCAGGCTAGAGTGCAATGGTATGATCTCAGCTCACTGAAACCTCTGCCTCCGGGATTCAAGCAATTCTCCTTCCTCAACCTCCTGAGTAGCTGGGATTACAGGCATGTACCACCACATCTGGCTAATTTTTGTATTTTTAGTAGAGATAGAGTTTCACCATGTTGGCCAGGCTGGTCTTGAACTCCTGAGCTCAAGTGATCTGCCTGCCTGTGCCTCCCAAACTGCTAGGATTACAGGCGTGAGTCACCGCTCCTGGGCTTGTTTTTGTATTTTTAGTGGACATGGGGTTTCACTATGTTGGCCAGACTGGTCTCGAACCCCTGATCTGAAGTGATCCACCTGCCTCAGCCTCCCAAAATACTGGGATTACAGGCGTGAGTCACCATGCCTGGCCCATAAATGTTATTTTAAAGTTTCAGTTTCCTACGGGTCACTGCTAGTTTATAGAAATACAATTAGCAGGGCACAGTGGCTCGAACCAGTAATCCCAGCTCACTGGGAGGCCAAGGCAGGTGGATCACTTGAGGCCAGGAGTTAGAAACCAGCCTGGGTAACATGATGAGAAACCTCATCTCTACGAAATATACAAAAATTAGCAATGCGTGGTTGCATGCACCTGTAAGTCCCAGCTACTTGGGAGGCTGAGGTGGGAGGAATGCTTGAGCCCAGAAGACAGAAGTTGCAGTGAGCCAAAAGCCAGACCCTGTCCCCATAAAGGAAAAAGAAAAAAAAAACTAGAACTTGCAGTACAGTGTTGAAGTGACAACAGTGGACATGTTGACCTGTTTGTAATGTTATGTTAGGAGGAAAGGCATTTAGTCTTTCGCCATTGAGTTTGACGTTACTATAGGTTATTTGTAGCTGCTCTTTATCATATAGAGGAGTTATTACCTTCTTTCATTTCTAGTTTTCTGAGAGTTTTTTTTTTTTTTTTTGAAACGGAGTTTTGCTCTTGTCGCCCAGGCTGGAGTGCAGTAGCATGATCTCAGTTCACTGCAACCTCCACCTCCAGGGTTCAAGCTATTCTCCTGCCTCAGCCTCCTGAGTAGCTGGGATTACAGGCATGCGCCACCACACCCAGCTAATTTTTTGTATTTTTAGTAGAGATGGGGTTTCATCATGTTGGCCAGGCTTGTTTCGAACACCTGATCTCGTGATCCTCCCACCTTGGCCTCCTCAAGTGCTGGGATTACAGGCTTGAGCCACTGTACTCGGCGTTTTTTTTCTTTTTTTTTTTTTTTTGAGATGGAGTCTGACTCTGTTACCCAGACTGGAGTTCAGTGGCGCAATCTTGGCTCACTGCAACGTCGGCCTCCCAAGTTCAAGCAATTCTCCTGCCTCAGCCTCCAGAGTAGCTGGGATTACAAGTGCGTGCCACCACACCCAGCTAATTTTTTGTATTTTTAGTAGAGTCAGGGTTTCACCATTTTGGTCAGGCTGGTCTTGAACTCCTGACTGTGTGATCCGCCCGCCTCAGCCTCCCAAAGTGCTGGGATTACAGGCGTGAGACACTGTACCCGGACGAGAGTTTTTTTAAAATCAGGAATGGATGGTGGATTTTGTTAAATGCTTTTCTTTGTATCTCTTGAGATGGTTTTTCTTGCATTCTTGGAATAAATTCAAATTCATCTTGATGTATTTTCTTTTGTATATATTGTTGGATTTTATTTACTAAAATGAGCTGGGCAAGGTGGCTCACACCTGTAATCCCAGCACTTTGGGAGGCCGAGGTGGGCAGATCATGAGGTCAAGAGATCCAGACCATCCTAGCTAACAAGGTGAAACCTCATCTCTACTAAAAATACAGAAATGAGCTGGGTGTGTTGACACGAGCCTGTAGTCCCAGTTACTCAGGAGGCTGAGGCAGGAGAATCGCTTGAACCTGGGAGGCAGAGGTTGCAGTGAGCCAAGATCACGCCACTGCACTCCAGCCTGGCGATAGAGCGAGACTCTGTGTCAAAAAAAAAAAAAAAGCAACAACAAAATTTTTTTTCTTTTCTTTGCATGTCCTTCAATTAACTGCTTGCAAGAACAATATTTACTAAAATGTTAAGAACTTTTGCACCTGTGTTCATGAAGGATAGTTACATATAGTTTTCTTTTTCAAATGACTTTCTCTGGTTTTGTATCAGAGTAATTGCTAGTTTTATAAAAGAAGTTGGAAAGTATCACCTCCTCTTTTCTGGAAGAGTTTGTGCAGAATTGATATTATTTATTTCATATATATATATATGGTAGAATTCCCCAAGAAAGCTATCTGGGCCTGGAATTTCCTTCATGGGAATATGTTTTACTACAAATTCAATTTATTTAATATGTATATAGGGCTATTCAAGTTATCTATTTCTTCCTTAGTGGGCATTGGTATTTGTGTTTTGCAAGGAATTTGTTGTGAGAATTATTGGCATAAATTTGTTTATATTATTATCCTGTATCCTTTATTAAAATTGTGGTAAAATTTGCTTGACATAAAATTTATCATTTTAGCGATCCGTAAGTGTACAACTCAGGAGCATTAAGTACATTCACAATGTTGTATAACAGACACCACTGTCTATTTCCAGAACTTTTTCATCATCCCAGGCAGAAACTCTGTACCCATTAAGCAATAACTCCCCATTCTCCCCAGCCCCCAAGACCCTGGTAACCTCTATTCCACTTTTTATCTCTAGTAATTTGCCTATTCTAAATACCACAACAAGTGGAATCAAACAATATTTGGCCTGTGTCTGGCATATTTCACTTATCGTATTTTCAGGGTTCATCCTGAGTTGGCCCTCTCCATCTCCAGGCAGTAAACTGGGCAACCATCATGCTTACCTTGTTTATTTCCCATCTCTCAGGGATCACTGTCCTTCATTGTCCGATGTCCAATATCTTTTTTTTTTTTTTGAGACAGGGTCTCATTCTCACCCAGGCTGGAGTGCAGTGGTGCAATCATGGATCACTGCAGTCTTGACCTCCTGGGCTCAAGCAATTCTCCCCCCTCAGCCTTCCAAATAGCTGAGGCTTCCAAATTATCCACCACACCTGGCTAACCTGATGTCTACTATCTTGAGATTTGTTGTTCCATTTTATTCATCTGGATTTTTATTTGTTTGAGGCGGCAGGTTAAATTCCATCCCCATTGTTCCTTCTTGGTTGAAAGTTAGGCTGGGCTCACACCTGTAATCCCAACACTTTGGGAGGCCAAGGTGGGCAGATCACGAGTTCAGGAGTTCGAGACCAGCCTCGCCAACATGGTGAAACCCCGTCTCTACTAAAAATACAAACAAACAAACAAAAAAATTAGCTGGGCATGGTGGCGCACACCTGTAATCCCAGCTACTCGGGAGGCTGAGGCTGGAGAATCGTTTTAAGCCAGGAGGCAGAGATTGTGGTAAGCGGAGATTGCGCCCTTGAACTCCAGCCTGGGTTGACACAGCAAGACTCTGTCTCAAGAAAAAAAGAAAAAAGAAAGAAAATAAAGTAGAAATCTCCAGAATGCTTTGTTTATCTAGTAGTTCCATCAACTACTGGGCACAGGATGTTAAAATCTCCAGTCATGATTGTGGACTTGTCTATTTCTCCCTATATTTCTGTCGGGGTTTGTGTCATGTATTGTGAAATCCTGTTATTAGACGTCTTACACATTTATGATGTTATGCCTTCCTGATGAATTCATCTTTTTATTGTTATGACACGTGCCTTTATGTTTGGCAACATCAACAGTTTTAAAGTCTATTTTGTCTGAGTATAGTCATTCCAGCTTTTTGTTTTTTGAGATAGTATCTTGCTTTGTTGCTCCATTGCCCAGGCTGGAGTGCAGTGGCACAAACATGGCTCACTAAAGCTTCAACCTCCTGGATTCAG
This sequence comes from Plecturocebus donacophilus, assembly GCA_004027715.1. Taxonomy (NCBI): domain Eukaryota; kingdom Metazoa; phylum Chordata; class Mammalia; order Primates; family Pitheciidae; genus Plecturocebus; species Plecturocebus donacophilus. The sequence goes on along the minus strand of PVKP010022992.1, from coordinate 27,919 downwards.
GTGATCCTCCCGCCTCAGCCTCCCGAGTGCTGGGACTACATGTGCACGTGTCATATGTCATACTTTCTCTAAAGTTTTTTTTTGAGATGGAGTCTTGCCCTGTCGCCCAGGCTGGAGTGCAATGGTGTGATCTCGGCTCACTGCAACCTCTGCCTCTGGGTTCAAACAATTCTTCTGCCTCAGCCTCCCAAGTAGCTAGGATTACAGGCGTCCACCACCACGCCCAGCTAATTTTTTTTTATCTTCAGTACAGATGGGGTTTCACCATGTTGGCCAGGCTGGTCTCAAACTCCTGATCTAATGATCCACCAGCCTCAGCCTCCCAAAGTGCTAAGATTACAGGCATGAGCTACTGCGCCCAGCCCTAAACAGTTTTTTAGTATACATTTTAAATATTTATTTTTCATTAATACAGTATTTAATTACAGTAAATACAAGAGTAGATCCATATGGATTTTGACATTTAACAAGAAAATAGGTGTGCATAACAATTTACATAATCAAAAATTTAAAAATCAGTAATTACAGGCTGGGTGCAGTGGCTCACACCTGTAATCCCAGCACTTTGGGAGGCAGAGGTGAGTGGATCACTTGAAGTCAGAGTTTCAGACCAGGCTGGCCAACATGGAGAAAACCTGTCTCTGCTAAAAATCCAAAAATTAGGCCAGGCAAGGTGGCTCATGCCTGTAATCCCAGCACTTTGGGAGACCGAGACAGGTGGATCATCTGGGGTCAGTAGTTCGAGACCAGCCTGACCAACATGGTGAAACCCATCTCTACAAAAATACAAAAAATTAGCCAGGCATGATGGTGGGTACCTGCAATCCCAGCTATTCGGGAGGCTGAGGTGGGAGAATCGCTTGAACCCAGGAAGTAGAGGTTTCAGTGAGCCGAGATTGCACCATTGCACTCCAGCCTGGGCAAGAGAGTGAGACTCTGTCTCAAAAAAAAAAATATGAAAATCAATAATTATAAACAGTAGACAATTATGCGCCAGGTTTCCAAATTTGGGAAACATAAGTAGTACAAAATAGGGGTTTTTTTTGTTTTTGTTTTTAAGACGAAGTTTTGATCTAGTCGCCCAGGCTTGAGTGCAATGGCTGGATCTCTGCTCACCACAACCTCCACCTCCCAGGTTCAAGCGATTCTCCTGCCTCCGCCTCCTCCTTCTACTGAGAAATACGAGTTACTCGTATTCCTAGTAGAGATGGGGTTTCTCCATATCGGTCAGGCTAGTCTCCTGACCTCCTGACCCCAGGTATTCTGCCCTCCTCGGCCTCCCACAGAGCTGGGATTACAGGTGTGAGCCATGGCTCCCGGCCACAAAATAGTTTTTTTAATAAAAAGAAAGTAATAACAGTGAACTATTTATCAGGGTTTTTGTTGTTGTTGTTTGTTTGTTTGTTTAGAGACAGAGTTTCACTCTGTCACCAGGCTGGAGTGGAGTGGCACAGTCTCAGCTCACCACAACCTCCGCCTCCTGGGTTCAAGCAATTCTCCTGCCTCAGCCTCCTGAGTAGCTGGGATTATAGGCGTGCACCACCACGCCTGGCTACTGCCCCCTACTTTATTTCTTTCCTTCTCTCTTTTTTTTTTTAAGTGAAAGTAAATTTATTAGGAAAGTAAAGGAATAAAAGAAGAATGGCTACTCCATAGAGCAGCCCCTAGGGCTGCTGGTTGCTCATTTTTATGGTTATTTCTTGATGATATGCTAAATAATGGGTGGATTAGTCATGCCTCCGCTTTTTAGACGGTATAGGGTAACTTCCTGACGTTGCCATGGCATTTGTAAATTGTCAAGGTGCTGGGGGGAGTGTAGCAGTGTGGACTACCAGACATTACTCTCGTGGCCATCTTGGTTTGGTGGGTTTTAGCTGGCTTCCTTACTGCAACCTGCTTCATCAGCAAGGTTTTTATGACCTGTATCTTGTGCTGGATTCTATCTCATCCTGTTACTTAGAATGCCTTAACTCTCTGGGAATGCAGCCCAGTAGGTCTCAGCCTCATTTTACCCAGCCCCTATTCAAGATGGAGTTGCTCTGGTTTACATGCCTCTGACATTTTTCCCCCTCCTTTTTTTTTTTTTTTTTTTCAAATGTTATGTATTTATTTATTTTGAGACAGAGTCTTGCTCTGTCGTACAGGCTGGAGTGCAGTGGCAAGATCTCTGCTCACTGCAACCTCCACTTCCTGGGTTAAAATGATTCTCCTGCCTCAGCCTCCCGAACAGGTCAGATTACAGGTGCACACCACCATGTCTGGCTAGTTTTTGTATTTTTAGTAGAGACAAGGTTTCACCATGTTGGCTAGACTGGTCTCAAACTCCTGACCTCAGGTGATCCACCCGCCTCAGCCTCCCAAAGTGCTGGGATTACAGGTCTGAGTCACTATGCCTGGCCTCCCCCTACCTTTTAAAAGAGAATCCTTGCCGGGCGTGGTGGCTCATGCCTGTAATCCCAGCACTTTGGGAGGCTGAGGCGGGTGGATCACCTGAGGTCAGGAGTTCGAGATCAGCCTGGCCAACATGGTGAAACCCCATCTGTAAAAAAAAAAAAGAGAGAGAGAGAATCCTTGGCTGGGTGTGTTGGCTCACGCCTATAATCCCAGCACTTTCGGGGACCAAGGCAGGCAGATCACCTGAGATCAGTTCAAGACCAGCCTGGCCAAAATGGTGAAATGCCCTCTCTACTAAAAATAGAAAAATTACACAGGTGTGGTAGTGGGCTCCTATAATCCCAGCTACTCGGGAAGCTGAGGCACGAGAATCGCTTGAACCCAGGAGGCAGAGGTTGCAGTGAGCCGAGATCATGCCACTGTATTCCAGCCAGGCCAACAGATCAAGACTCCATCTCAAAAATAAATGAAATAAAATAAAAGAGAGCCCTTAATCCTAAGGATTGCAAAGGGATGACGATCCATCTTCTGTAACTTCTGCAGGCTGAACAGGGGCAATGATATCCCTGCCTAAGTATCAGGGCCTCTCCTGTTTGGGGTAGAGAGGAGCTTAATCAGATAGCCTCAGTATGGCAAAGGCCATTCATAACTCTTGAGTTGTGACAAAAGTTGATATCTGCTTATCCTCATTCTTATACAGGAGTACAACAGCAATGTATTCCACAAGAGTAAAGCAAAATTATCCCAAGTAAAATAAACAGGAAGGCTTTCCATTAACTGGGCAACTGTTGGAACCAAGCTGATATGAAGTCACCAGCTGATTGCAATGTGCCCAGAATTAGAATACTGATCCAGATTTTTACATTACCCAACCCTCTTGTTTCTTCTGAGCAGCAGTCAGAGATCACTGGTTGGTTCACAGCAATAAGCAGGGTTAGCCCAAAGTTGTCCAGTTAGTGCTGTAGTCTATTTCCTTTAGGTCCTTTGGGTCACGGAAGTATCCTCCCTCCGTTCACCAGAAATATGTTACAGGACCCCACCACTTGCTCAAAAGCAGCCTTTGGGTCAGGAGTTTCCTCATTATAGTCCCTTCTGTGGTCACCAGAAAGATGTTACAGGAAAGGGATTGGGATCCAGCCCCGAAGAGAGGGTTCCTGGATCTCACAAAAGAAAGAATTCAGGGTTCAGGCACCATGGCTCACACTTGTAATCCCAACATTTTGGGAGGCCAAGGCAGGTGGATGGCCTGAGGTCAGGAGTTCAAGACCAGCCTGGCCAACGTAGTGAAACCCCATCTCTAGTAAAAATAAAAAAATTAGCTGGGCGTGGTTGCACACGCCTGTAATCCCAGCTACTTGGGAGGCTGAGGCAGGAGAATTGCTTGAGCCTGGGATATGGAGGTTGCAGTGAGCTAAGGTCGTGCCACTGCACTACAGCCTGGCCCTGGGGGACACAGTGAGACTATGTCTCAAAAAAAAAAAAAAAAAAA
>PVKP010022992.1:0-23936 GCA_004027715.1 Plecturocebus donacophilus | reverse complement strand
GTTGCAGTGAGCTGAGATTGCACCACTGCACTTTAGCCTGGCACCAGGTGACAGAGGGAGACTCTGTCTCAAAAACAAACAAAAAACAACAACAACAACAACAAAAAACTTTGCCTTTCAGCTGGGTGTGGTGGCTCATGCCTGTAATCCCAGCACTTTGGGAGGCTGACATGGGATCACTTGAGCCCAGAAGTTTGAGACCAGCCTGGGCAACATAGCAAGAATTCATCTGTCTATATATAAAGAAAAATTCTTGCCTGTTAATTGCATCTTTTAACCCATTTAAATTTTATGGAATTATTGACATAGTCAGATTAAGCTCTATCATACTCTTACATGTTTTCTATTTGTTTTTTCTAGTTTTTGAGCCTATTTGTCCCTTCCCCACCTTCTTTTCAGTTAACAAAATATATTTTAATATTCAACTTTTATTCTTTTATTGTCTTTTCAGCTGTACCTGTTATTATTTATTATTCTTTAGAGATTGCCCTGGTGATTATAAAATGCATTCTTAATTTATTACGGTCAATTTAAAGTTGATGTCATGTCATTTCACAAGGTAAAGAAACCTTGTAACAGTGTTTTCATTCACCAAACTGTCCTTTTTTGTTTGTTCGTTTTGAGATGGAGTTTTGCTCTTGTTGCTCAGGCTGGAGTGCAATGGTGTGATCTCGATTCACTGAAACCTCTGCCTCCTGGGTTCAAGCGATTCTCCTGCCTCAGTCTCCCAAGTAGCTGGGACTACAGGCATGCGCCACCATGCCCAGCTGATTTTTCTATTTTTAGTAGAGCCAGGGTTTAGCCTTATTGGCCAGGCCGATCTCAAACTCTTGATCTCAAGTGATCTGCCCTCCTCAGCCTCCCAAAGTGTTGGGATTATAGGTGTGAGCCACCACACTTGGCCTATATTCTTTTCATTAGAAGTGAGTCCCTAAGTCCAGCTCACATTTAAGAGCAAGAGGGGAATTAAGCTCCACCTCCCGAAGGGATGAGAATAAGATATGTAATACATATTTTGGAGGTGATACTTTTTAAAAATAATATATTTTACCGGGCGTGGTGGCTCACGCCTGTAATCCAGCACTTTGAGAGGCTGAGGCGGGCAGATCACCTGAGGTAAGGAGTTCGAGACCAGCCTGACTACGATGGTGAAACCGTCTTAAATTTTTTTTTAAATATATTTTATGGCTGGGCATGGTGGCTCACGCATGTAATCCCAGCACTTAACACTTTTACACTGTTGGCGGGAGAGTAAATTAGTTCAACCATTGTGGAAGACAGTGTGGCAATTCCTCAAGGACCTAGAAATAGAAATTCCATTTGACCCAGCAATCCCATGACTAGGTATATATCCAAAGGATTATAAATCGTTCTATTATAAAGACACATGAACACGTATGCTCATTGTGGCACTGTTTATAATGGCAAAGACCTGGAACCAACCCAAATGCCCATCAATGATAGACTGGACAAGGAAAATGTGGCACATACACACCACTGAATACTATGCAGCCATAAAAAACGATGAGTGTATGTCCTTTGTTGGGACATGGACAAATCTGGAAACCATCATTCTCAGCAAACTGACACAAGAACAGAAAATCAAACACCACATGTTCTCATTCATAGGCAGGTGTTGAACAGTGAGAACATGTGGACACAGGGAGGGGAGCATCACACACTGGGGTCTGTTGGGGGTGAATATGGGAGGGACGGGGGGTAGGAAGGTTGGGGAGGGATAACATGGGGAGAAATGTCAGATATAGGTGACTGGGGGATGAAGGCAGCAAACCACATTGCCATGTATGTGCCTATGCAACAATCCTGTATGTTCTGCACATTCTGTACCCCAGAACCTAAAGTGCAATAAAAAATATACTTTAAAAAATCAGACACAGTTATTTCTTAAAAAAATAAAAATAAAAAAACAATATATTTTATGGCTGGGCATGGTGGCTCACACATGTAATCCCAGCACTTTGGGAGGCTGGGGTGGCTGGATCACTTGAGGTCAGGAATTCAAGACAAGCCTGGCCAATATGATGAAACTCCATCTCTACTAAAAATACGAAAATTAGCCAGGCGTGGTGGCGTGTGTTTGTAATCCCATCTATTCGAGAGGGATTATATAAATCAAAAAAATTATAATAACTTTTTTTTTTGAGATGGAGTCTTGCTCTTTTAGCCCTGGCTGGAGTGCAGTGGCGCAATATCGGCTCACTGCGACCTCTGATTCCTGGGTTCAAGCGATTCTCCTGCCTCAGCTTCCCGAGTAGCTGGGACTACAGGTGTGTGCTGCCACGCCCAGCTAATTTTTGTATTTTCTTCTTTTAGTAGAGACGGGGTTTCACTATGTTGGCCAGGATGGTCTCGATCTCTTGACCTAGTGATCCGCCCGCCTCGGCCTCCCAAAGTGCTGGGATTACAGGCATGCGACACCACACCCAGCTAAATTTGTATTTTTAGTAGAGACCGGGTTTGACCATGTTGGTGAGGCTGGTCTCTAACTCCCGACCTCAGGTGATCCGCCCACCTCGACCTCCCAAAGTGCTGGGATTATAGGCGAGCCACCGAGCCCGGCTGCATTCATGTATTTATTAGAGACAGCGTCTCACTGTGTCATTCAGGCTAGAGTGCAGGGACTATTCACAGGAGTGATCATGGTGCATTACAGCCTCAAACTACTGGACTCACGTCATCCTCCCGCCTCAGCCTCCCAAGTAGCTGGGACTTTAGGCGCACATCACCTCACCTGGCTCTCAGCATTTATTTATTCAATCATATCACTTATATAAATAAATATGGAATCATGGATGTTCATTGTTTGGACTGTAATATCCTTTTTGTTATTCTTGCTCAAATTGTTCCAGCTTTGGCCACTGGGAGGAGCTCTTTCTTTCTGTCTTTCTTTTTTTTTTTCTTTTTTCTTTTTTCTTTTTTTTTGAGACAGTCCCACTCTGTCGCCAGGCTGGAGGGCAGTGGCGAGATCTCGGCTTACTGCAACCCCTGCCTCCCAAGTTCAAGCGATTCTCTTGCCTCAGCCCCCCGAGCAGCTGGGACTACTGGCATGCACCACCATGCCCAGTTAATTTTTGTATTTTTAGTAGAGACGGTGTTTCACCATGTTGGCCAGGATGGTCTTGATCTCTTGACCTCGTGATCCGCCCCTCGGCCTCCCAAAGTGCTGGCATTAGAGGCATGAGCCACCGCACCCGGCTGGGAGCTCTTTCAGGTTGGCTTCTGTATTTTATGACATGCTGCCATCTCTTTTTTTTTTTTTTTTTTTTTTGAGACGGAGTTTTGCTCGTTGCGCAGGCTGGAGTGCAATGGTGCGATCTCGGCTCATTGCAACCTCAGCCTCCCTGATTCAAGCAGTTCTCCTGCCTCAGCCTCTTAAGTGGCTGGGATTACAAGTGCCAGCCACCACACCTGGTTAATTTTTTTTTTTTTTGAGACAGAGTCTCGCTTTGTCACCCAGGCTGGAGTGCAATGGTGCAGTCTCGGCTCACTGCAACCTTCACCTCCAGGGTTCAAGCGATTCTCCTGGCTCAGCCTTCTGAGTAGCTGAGATTACAGGCATCCGCCACCATGCCTAGCTAATTTTTGTATTTTTAGTAGAGATGGGGTTTCACCATGTTGGGCAGGCTGGTCTCAAACACCTGATCTTGTGATCCACCTGCCTTGGCCTCCCAAAGTGTTGGAATTACAGGCATGAGCCACTATGCCCGGCCCTAATTTTTTGTATTTTTAGTAGAGACGGGGTTTCACCATTTTGGCCAGGCTGATCTTAAACTCCTGACCCCAGGTGATCCACCCGCCTCCGCCTCCCAAAGTGCTGGGATTACAGTCATGAGCCACTGCGACCGCCATCATTGTTTTTAGGCACTTCCTTACTTTCTGTCACTACAGGATGCTCCAGGCTTGTCTTGTATTTCTCTCTGCCACGGCCTGAAAATCAGCCATTTTCCCAGGAGCCCGGGTTCCTTTCATTGGAGAATGGCATTTAGAAAGATCTGGTGACTAGATGTGCTCATTGTTTCTGGAATAGCACGATTTATAGGACTTCTCAGTGGAGAGACTGAGAAACTGTCAGCAAAAACCAAGAAGACAGGACCACTTAGTGCAATATAGTATCTGTGGTTGATGCCTTCTGAGATGCCCCAACCAGTGCTCCCTGCCTGCTGTATTCTTGGTCTTCTCTAATCCTCTCCCCTTCAGTAACTTGTTTCCAGGCGACAGAATGCCTCAACCTTGAGGGGATATCACTTCCATAATTAGATTACAAGAGATGTAACCTCTATTTTGCTAACCAACTCTTCCTCTTGCTGGCTTGGATGAAGCAAACTACCATGCTGTGAGCCACCACATGGGAAGGCACACATAGTGTGGATGGTGGGCACCTCTGGCTGACAGCCAGCAAGGAACTGGGGCCCTCTGTCCAACAGGCTGCAGAGAACCAAATGCTGCTAACATTATGGGAGCACAGAGCAGATCCTTCCCCGGTCGCACATTCAGAGAAGTCCTCAATCCTGGCCAATTTCTTTCTTGATTGTGCCTTAGTGAGAAACGCTGAAGCTGAGGACCCAGCTGAACCCAGCCTGGATTCCTGACTCACAACACCCAAGAGATAATTTATGTGTGTTGTTTGGAGCAGCTAATACTGTGGTTGTTTCACAGGAATAACTAGTATGGCATGCTTAATTGGATCCTAGAACAGAAAAGATGTTAGCAGAAAAGCCAGTGAAATCCAAATAAAGTCTGAAGTTGAGTTAATATTACTCTGCCAATGTTATTTTTTTAGCACTGATAAACGTGCCATGGTTATGTAGGATGTTAATGTTAGGGGGAGGTGGGTGACAGGTATGGAAGCTCACTAATGGTGATGCAACTCTTCTGTAAATCTAAAATTACTTCAGAAAAACCTTTAAAAAACTTCTGGGAGGCCAGGCACAGTGGCTCACACCTGTAATCCCAGCACTTTTTGGAGGCCGAGGCACTTGGATCACCTGAGACTTCGAGATCAGCCTGAACAACATGGAAAAACCCCGTCTCTACCGAAAGTATAAAACTAGCCTGGCGTAGTGGCACATGCCTGTAGTCCCAGCTAGCTACTTAGGAGGCTATGCCAAGAGAATCGCTTGAACCCGGGAGGCGGAGGTTGTGGTGAGCTGAGATTGTGCCATTGCACTCCAGCCTGGGTAACAAGAGCAAAAACAAACAAACAAACAAAAACAAAAACAAAAAACTGTGGGAGACCGAGGCTGGGTGCAGTGGCTCACACCTGTTATCCCAGCACTTTGGGAGGCCGAGTTGGGTGGATCATTTGAGGTCAGGAGTTCAAGACCATCCTGGCCAACATGGTGAAACCCCATCTCTACTAAAAATACAAAAATTAGTTGGGCGGCAGTGGCACATGCCTGTAATCCCAGCTACTTGGGAGGCTGAGACAGGATAATTACCTGAACCCGGGAGGTGGAGGTTGCAGTGAGCCAAGACAGTGCCACTGCACTCCAGCCTGGGCGACAGAGTGAGACTCTGTATCCAAAGAAAAAAAAAAAGAGAAATAGCAAGTATGGTGGTCACAGTCTGGGGGAGTCGCAGTGACCAATCCTGGGTCCAGCCCTCAGAGGTCTGGTTGGAGAAATGCAGGGACCAGGCCTGATGCTTGTTCTGGGAGTGTCTGGTTGAGAAATTGTGGGAAAAATCCTTTTTCCCAACCTTCAAAAAGATACTTGTGCTCATTTAAATTCTCCCAAAATCTCAACATCTATTCTAAAATTCAGTTGGCTGCCTGTTCCTCTGCCTTTCACGTATTTGTCTTTGTCCTCTCCACCATCTTGAATACCTCTGTTGTCTGCCAGGAAATATCCTCATAGACATCCTTATCAGTTTCAAAAGTGGATTTGCAAGAAAATCTTCTTTCCCCCTCTGCCCTCAGTGGCATTTTTCAGTCCAGAGCCCTCACCCATGTACAGGCTTGTATGTCTTCAGAACAGTTCAACTGTATTATTCAGCTTCTTCAAAGACCAAACGTGAGTAAGCAGCAGCATTTCCTGACTAATACCCCTTTAGAGAAATAAATTAGATAAAACACTTGGATGTCAGTTAAAATGGTGTCTGGTGATTGGTCTTTAAAAGGACTATTGTCTTTTGTTTGCATATTGTTTTCCTCCCTGCCCTCTTCCTTTCTAAATTATTTCACCCACCCTTCTGGAATCTGTTCCTCCCAAGGACTTTTATCCCTCTTGGCCTGCATGAGCCATGTTCACTGCACAGTGAAAATCAAGGATAGGAGACACTTTGCCAAAGTTAAAAGCGCATCAAACACGCCTAGCTTTTATTATTTTAATCACAAATCTATAGACCCCTCAGTATACCCTCCCTGGGGCTTGGCCCCAGCAATCCAATGTTGACGACCTTGGGTGTAGGTATGAGGGGTGGGAATTGGGGGGAGTGTCTCTTGATAACTCTGAAATGGGGTGATTCCTCCAAATGAAGAACTGGGTGGGGGACAGAGGTTGAGGTGATCTAGATTTTTCAGTATGAGAAATAATAAAAAAAATCAGATAAACAAATGAAGAGGTGTAATATGCTTTTACAACCCTCCTCCAAGCCTCTGCCTTGCTAGGGGAAGGCTTCCAGTTTTTCCTGGGCTGGGGAGCTCCCAGGATAGCTCCTTCCTTCATCCTGTTTTCTACATGTTGAAAAAGAATACTGGGGTACTGGTTCCGGTAACCTGGACTCAGTCCCTCACTAATCCCCATCACCTTCCCAAACTGCCCCTCAAGTAAGAAGGCAGAACTCTGCCCAAGGGTGGGGGCCTAACTCTCACTCCAGATCTAGGTCTGGAAAATTCATCCATGAAATTTCATCATCTGTCCCCTTCCCCAAGAGCAAGGTTGGCCCTCCTAGGTTAGGTCAGATTGGTCCCAGGTTAAGGCGGGGGAGCTTAAGTGCCACTCCTCCCAGCAGTGTGGAATGCTTAGATGGGATGTTGCTGAGGGACAAGGGTGAGGCTGTGATCTCCACGAGCATGAGCGGTGGCCTGGTCCTACTGATACTTCCACACCTGAAGTGCCTGTGCTGGGCTGTCCCTATAGGGAAGGGCTGGGGCCCGGTTTCTCCATTCCTCAAAGACCAGGAGAGTTCCCAGGGGAAGGGACCGGGTCTCATCCTCGCTTCTGTTCCTTGCCTGGGCAGGGCAGGGTTCATGGGGAAGGGGCAGAACTTAAACCCCCAGGGCTGGGACCTCCATTACTTGACTCCTCTTCTGTGCCAGGATGGACTAGTCTGGTGGTTCCAAGACAAAGGATGGAGCTTCATCCTGACATATCCCTTTCCCAGGAGACCTGGCTAGGACAGTCCCTAGGGGACAGGGGCAAGACCTCATTGTGTCTCCTTCCCTCACCTGGGCAAGGATGAGTCCCACGGGGGCAGGGGTGAGGCTGTGGTCCCCGGGGAGGTGGGGGGCAGGCCCTGATCTCACATCCTTCTCCAGCCTTCTCCTTCTGAAATGCCTGCACTGGGCAGTTCCTTTGGGGAAGGTGCAGGGTCTCATCTGACTCCTCCTCCTTGCCTGATTACAGGGGTGGGGCCTGATCACATCTCCTCTCCCCCAGAATACCTGGGCAGGGCAGTCTCATGGGAGGGTGGGGGAAAAGGCGGGGCCTCATCCTGACTCATCCTCCTTTCCTGGGTGGGGAAGTCCCAGGGAAGGGGTGAGGCCTGATCAGGACTCCTCCTCCATGCTGAAGCTGCTGCGGCGGCTGCTGGCCTTGGAGACAGCAGGGGACACTGAAGAGAGCAGGGGATCGGAGGCAGCCCGCAGTGGGGACAGGGCACCCCCCGACAGTCCTCCCACCACCCCCTCCTCCTCCTCCATCAGAATGTCCTCCAGCCCCAGGTGGAAGGGGTCTCCCAGGTCCCCCAGGTGGTCGCTGGGAAAGTGCAGGTCCAGAAGGGCATCCGAGGGCGGTGCAGGGGGCTGCTGATGGGAAGCATTCTGGGCAGGTCCCCCCGCTACATGGAACGTTGCTGCGCCTGGCCTGCCCTCCTCCTCAATGTCCAGCTGCTCTGGCTTGAGGCTGTCAGAGGCTGAAGTCGTGGCCAGGGAGAGCAGCCCTGGGGTGGGAGGTACCGGCAGGCCATGGATCTGGGCCTGCAGTTCTAGCTCCTGTGAAAAATGGGGGTTGGGTGCAGGATAAGTAGGTTTCAGAGTTCCTCAGAGACAGAGGAGCATAAAGGTTGAAAAGGGCAGGTTCCCCAGGTTGGAATTCAGCTTCTGCTATGCACTAGTTGCAAAACTTTAGTTAACATCTCTGAAGCTTCAGAGTTGCAAATTATAAAGTGGGTATATAATAATGGCTCCTATCTCATAGAGTTGTGAGGATTGAAGGAATTAATGGATATAAAGCTCTTGTCACAGTACACAGCACAAGATAAATGCTATGTACATTAGCAATATTATTATCCTTGTTAATATCATTATTGTTACTTATCATTATCATTATCATCATCGTGTGAGTTGGGAAGCCTGGGGATCCCCCAAGTATGTCAGGAAGGGAAATCCTGGCCTGCTCTCTCTCTGCATCCACCTGCAGGAAGCTCTCCCCTGCTTCCCCCACCACCATCTCCTCTTTTCAGACCTGAATTCGGAGCTGCAGGCTGCGGTTGGCCTGCTCCAGGGATCGCTGCCGGCTCTCCAAGTCTTTGGAGCGCTGTTGCTCCTTCTGCAGCTTGCGGATATAATCCACAGAGGCCTTCAGGATGGTGCCCTTGTTCCAGCGCATCTCCCTGTGGGGCCCAAGCAGGAGGCAAATGGGAGATGCCACATGAGGGGTTTCTTAGGAGCTGAGGTGGGAATTGCACCAGGTAGGAGCCCCCCACCACATGCCTAGAACATGACGCCAGGGTCCATCAAAGGTATGGAGTGCCCAGAGGAAAACTTCCTGCCTGGAATCTTCCAACAGTGCCCCATCACACTCCAAATCCTGGAAGCCGTCTCTGACCTGACCCCTTAGGATTCCTGTCTTCCCTATGTCCCTCCGATTGATCTCACTACAGCCGCGTCGGCCTCTCAGTGCTCCTAGAATATGGAAAACCATTCCCAACTCAGGGCCTCAATCCCAGCTGCCCCCTCTGCCTTGAATACTCTTCCCTGCAGACACCCATGTGGCTCCCTGCCTTGCCTCCTTAGGCTCTTTATTCAAATGTTTCCTTGTCAGTTGGGGCCTGCCCTGTCCTCACCTTCCTTACCCCAAACAGTAACCCTTCCCAACATTCTCCCATTTTCCTTCCAGTCTTTATTCTTCTCATAACACTCATCATAATGAATCTCATGGATGTTTACTTATTTACTATTCGTCTGCCCCTACTAAAACATCAGTTTCATGAGGTCTGTTTTTTCCCCTCTGGTATCTTTAGGGCCTAATATGGTACCTGGCACAAACCAGATGCTCAATACATAAATCTTTTTTTTTTTTCTTTTTTGAGATGGAGCCTTGCTCTGTCACCAGGCTGGAGTGCAGTGGCGCAATCTCGGCTCACTGCAACCTCTGCCTCCTGGGTTCAAGCGATTCTTCTGCCTCAGCCTCCTGAGTAGCTGGGATTATAGGTGCCCACCACCATGCCCAGCTAATTTTTGTAGTTTTAGTAGGGACGGGGTTTCACCATGCTGGCCAGGCTACTCTGAAACCCCTGACCTCAGGTGATCAACCTGCCTCAGCCTCCCAAAGTGCTGGTATTACAGGCTTGAGCCACTGTGCCCGGCCAATAAATAAATCTTGAATAAATAAGGGAAGTAATATTGCACCACTGCACTCCAGCCTGGGTGACAGAGCGAGACTCCATCTCAAAAAAAAAAAAAAAAAAAAAAAAGGAAGTACTAAGCGAACAGAAAAGTAGAGGAATATATCCTATGGGGACCAGACGGGGTACACAGACCATAACATTATGTGCCTAAAATTTTAGGTGCTGACACAGTGAGTGTCTGCAACCCTGCTCAGGCTGAGAAAGAACCAGACAGAGGAGAAATGTCTGGGCCAAGACTGCCTGGTGAGCCCACCAAGGCACAACTTTAGTAGCATGGGACACCTGCCCCACCTCCCACTGGCCTGAGGGTCCCAGCCCAGACTCACGGGTCACTGGACTTAGGGATGAGAGTGCCCAGTTCCTTGATCCTGTCGTTAATGTTGAATCGCCTGCGACGCTCAACTTTGGAGCGGGGAGGAGAGGAAGAAAGAGTGGGAAAAGAGTTGTCAATTAGCCAAGATGGGAAGAGACAGAAAGTAGGAGTCAGGAGGCTGTTGCAGGGAAGGGGCTCCCCATGGCAGGCCGGGACGCAGGGCGAGGCAGGGCTGCACAGCACTGGGGCAATGCACATGCTCTCTGGCTTACTTAGGTTGTGATTGTCTTTCTTCTGCCGTTCCTTCAAAAGGGCCTTTGCCTCGGTCTCTGGAAAAGAGTGGAGTGGTCAGGGCCTCTGGCATGGGAAGGAAAGAAACACATGCAGATGCTAAGGTAGGGTTTGGTAGCCGAAAGCAGGGGAAATGCCTTTTTTTTTAAAATTTATTTTTTATTTTTTTTTAGAGACAGGGTTTCTCCATGTTGGTCAGGCTGGTCTTGAACTCCCGACCTCAGGTGATCCTCCTGCCTGGGACTCCCAAAGTGCTGGGATTATAGGCGTGAGCCACCGCGCCCAGCTGGAAATGCCTTTTTAAAAAGCGTCTGTCTCTTTTTACTATTTTAAGCTGTGATGATAGGCTGGTTGTTAAATCCAAGATGAGAAGAAGTGAGAGGAAGTGGGATGAAAACAAGATCACAGGCCATATGGGGAAAGGGGACAAACAGCCCCATTTATTTATGTCCAAACCATTCTCCCCAGAATCAGGCCCATCTCTAGGCCTGGTAGGCACAGGGCTCACCTGAGTAAAGCGTAGGGCCATGGGGCCAAGACTCTATCACCTACCAGAGATCTCCCGTTTGATGTTAGGCAGCTCAGCTGGGCAGGAGTTGCTGACAGTGATGGCTGGCGTGGCCACACCTTGACTACTGTACACGTCAATCAGATTCCCTGACACAGGCAACTGGGGGCAGAGAGGGCAGAGAACCACCAGTTGGGAACAAACCCCAGACTTGGCTCCTCCTCAGAACCAGGTTCCTAAGCCTCCACATATTCCAAAGATGGGGCACCCTCTAATGCAAGGACTGGCCGACTCAGCACCAGAATCCTTGCTTCTCCTTCAAGGTAATTTCACTTGGCGAGCAAATAGGTAGGACAGAGCAAACCGGACATACCTTGTTTCACTGGGAAACTAGAGCCTGCCTGGCCTGCTTATCACTTCCTCCAGTCCCTCATATTCCTCAGTGACCTCTAAAGCCCCCTTCCTAAACCCCGGGGGCTAGCTCTGAGAAGAAATGCTGGAAAACCACCCTTCTCAGGTTCTTTGCCAGCCCTGATGCGACATTCCAGTCCGTTAGCTCCTCCCAGCACAACATTCCAACCCAGCATTCTTGGAACACTCCAACCCAATCTTCTCAGACCTTGGTAAATTGTCATGACAACATTCTATCCAAAATCTGGCCTTCTGGAGAATTCCAACATAATCTTCAGTCTTTCACTCTGATCAAGTTGTACCATCTTCCACATCAGGGTCTCCTGCTGCTATGGACCAAACTCCTGACTCTGGTATCTTCCTGTATCCTGTTCTTGCAGGAGATTCTTATCCAACTATTCAATTAGCACTGCTTTATGTCAGCCCAGTTTTTTTTTTTCTTCTCTCCTTCACACTTTCCTGGATATACTCTAGGGCAGCATACTAATCTGAAGTATACCCAGGGCCAAGTGCGGTGCTCATGCCTGTAATCCCAGCACTTTGGGAAGCTGGGGTGGGCAGATTACTTGAGGTCAGGAGTTCGTGACCAGCCTGGCCAACACGGTGAAACTCTGTCTCTACTAAAAATACAAAAAAAAAAAAAAAATCAGCCGGGCATGGTGGCCCGCATCTATAGTCCCAGCTACTTGGGAGGCTGAGACAGGAGAGTTGTTTGAACCCAGGAAGTGGAGGTTGCAATAAGCCAAGATCATGCCACTGCACTCCAGCCTGGGTGACAGAGTGAGACTCCATCTCAAAATAAAAACAAAAACAAAAACAAAAAACAAAATAAAGTATACCCAAATCTCATCTCTTCATGAGTTTTAATCTCTTGAACCCACTTCCAATCTGCTGGATATAAGGTCCTAATCTCTAGCTGTGTCCAAATCAATAAAAAGTTCTGATAAATTAGTACCATTTTTATACATGCTTCCATCCTCTTGATAAGTTGTTAAAAAGCAAAACTATAGCCACTTGGTATGTTCTAAAGCAAGTTATGAGACCAAGTATGGTGGCTCATGCCTGTAATCCCAGCACTTTGGTAGGCCAAGGTGGGTGGATCACTTGAGTTCAGGAGTTCGAGATCAGCCTGGGTAACATAGTGAGACCCTGTCTCTACCGAAAATACAAAAAAATTAGCTGGTGGTGGCACATGCCTGTGGTCCCAGCTACTTGGGAGGCTAAGGTGGGAGGATCACCTGAGCCTATAAGGTGGAGGGTGCAGTGACCCAAGATTGCACCACTGTACTCCAACCTGGGTAACAGAACAAGAACCTGTCTCAAAAATAAACAAATAGGCCAGGTGCACTGTCTCAAGCCTGTAATCCCAGCACTTTGGGAGGCTGAGGCGGGTGGATCACCTGAGGTCAGGACTTCGAGACCAGCCTGACCAACATAGTGAAACCCTGTCTCTACTAAAATACAAAAATTAGCTGGGCATGCTGGTGGGCACCTGTAATCTCAGCTACTTGGGAGGCTGAGGCAGGAAGATCACTTGAACCCAGGTAGCAGAGGTTGCAATGAGTCAAGATCGTGCCACTGCACTCCAGCCTGGGCAACAAGAGTGAAACTCTGTCTCAAAAAAAAAAAAAAAAAAGAAAAAGAAAGAAAGAAAGAAAGAAAAAAATAAATAAAGCAAGTTAGGCCAGTTGCAGTGGCTCACGCTTATAATTCCAGGACTCTGGGAGGCTGAAGCATGTGGATCATGAGGTCAGGAGATCGAGACCATCCTGGTTAACATGGTGAAACCCCGTCTCTACTAAAAATACAAAAATTAGCCGGGTGTCGTGGCATGTGCCTCTAGTCCCAGCTACTCAGGAGGCTGAGGCAGGAGAATGGCTTGAACCCAAGAGGCGGAGGGTGCAATAAGCCGAGATCACGCCATTGCACATTCCAGCCTGGGTGACAGAGCAAGATTCCATCTCAAAAATAAATAAATACATAAAGCAAGTTATGAGACTCTTGGAGTGTTTCAGAACCAGAATGTTACAATGGTACATCCCTTGCTCTAGAAAGTTTTATCTACTCACTAGAAGGAGTCTGCCTCCTGGTACAGTTCACTTGATATATTCCAATCACTACAAGATCCAACTACTTCTTATAACCCACAGCAAGTCTGAAGACTTTCGATATGCTTCAAGGCCGGGCGCAGTGGCTCACACTTGTAATCCCAGCACTTTGGGAGGTTGAAGCAGGTGGATCACTTGAAGTCAGGAGTTCAAGACCAGCCTGGCCTACAGGGTGAAACCCGGTCTCTACTAAAAATACAAAAATTAGCCAAGCACGGTGGCACACACCTGTAATCCCAGCTACTCAAGAGGCTGAGGCACGAATATCACTTGAACCTAGGAGGCAGAGGCTGCAGTGAGCCGAGATTGCACTGGTGCACTCCAGTCTGTGTGACAGAGCAAGACTGGGTCTCATAAAAAAAAAAAAAAAACTGGCCGGATGTGGTGGCTCACGCCTGCAATCCCAACACTTTGAGAGGCCGAGGCAGGTGGCGGATCACTTGAGGTTGGAAGTTCAAGATCAGCCTGGCCAACATGGAGAAATCCTATCTCTACTAAAAATACAAAATTAGGCTGGGCGTAGTGGCTCATGCCTGTAATCCCCGCACTTTGGGAGGCTGAGGCGAGTGGATCACAAGGTTAAGAGATCGAGACCATCCTGGCCAACATGATGAAACCCTGTCTCTACTAAAAATATGAAAATTAGCCAGATGTGGTAGAGCATGCCTGCAATCCCAGCTACTTGGGAGGCTGAGGCAGCAGAATTGCTTGAACCCAGGAGGCAGAGTTTGCAGTGAGCTGAGAACGCACCATTGCACTCCAGCCTGGGTGACAAGAGTGAAACTCCATCTCAAAAACAAACAAATTAGCCAGGCATGGTGGTGCACGCCTATAATCCCAGCTATTCTGAAGGCAGGAGAATCGCTTGAACCTGAGAGGCTGAGGTTGTGGTGAGCCGAGATCGCACCATTACACTTCAGCCGGGGCAACAAGAATGAAACTCCATCTCAAAAAAAAAGTAAAAATAAAGTAAAACAAAATGCCCTAATCACTAATCACTACATGATCTGGTGTATATGTCCCAATGACCTGAATCCCTTGGTACATTCAAGTTGCTATGAGTCTCATCTCAGCTGGGCATGGTGGCTCATGGATGCAATCCCAGCACTTTGGGATGCCAAGGCAGGTGGATCACCTGAGGTCAGGAGTTTGAGACCAGCCTACCTGAAATGGCAAAACTCTGTCTCTACCAATAATACAAAAAATTAGCTGGGCATGGTGGTGGGCGCCTGTAATCCCAGTTACTCAGGAGGCTGAGGCAGGAGAATCACCTGAACCCAGGAGGCGGAGGTTGCAGTGTGCTGAGATCACGCCACTGCACTCCAGCCTGGGTGACAAGAGCAAAATTCCGTCTCAAAAAAAAAAAAAATCTCATCTCTTGATACTTCTCACAACAAAGCCCCACCTGTATCTCTCACAGTCTACACGGCCCACCTCTCAACGCAGTCCAATAAGGTCCAAGGACATTGACATATCCTGTTTTCATCATAAGACCTCCCTCTCTATCTTAGCACAATCCAGACAAGGGTCTCATATACATGCAGCCAGCCTGGGTAGGGTCTTGGTGATACAGAAATGCCCTAATTTTCAGACCATCCTCACATCTCAGGGCCTCACCGTGCTGGGGAGCTGCAGTCCTGTGGTGCCTCCAGGCAGATAGCTGAGCATTTCATCATTGTAACTGGACTCCAGGCTGATGATCTCATCAATGACATCATCAATCTGGGGGAAGAAGTAAATATTGTACAGGGTTAGAAGAATTTGGGAGGGGAGTGTGGTAGGAGGTTTGGCTATAGCCTCTTACCTCCTTCTCTGAGCTGGACCCGATGGTGAGCAGCGCCATGGGGCTGTTGGGTGCGCTGCCTGTGGGGCCAGTAGTGTGGGCAGCCTCAGGAGCAGGCAGTGGCTGGGCACTTGCAGGCCCCGGTGGTGGGGTGAGGGCCTGGGAAGCCAGCTTGGGCCCGAGTGTGGTGGACAGGTACTGTTTCACCTGCTGCCGGCGTGCCTGCTGCAGGTGGTAGCGCGTCGGGTTCTCTAGGTGGGTTTGTACCTGTGAAAGAAGGTAGAGAAGGAAAGGGAGGGGACAAGGCAGAACAGGACTCGAAGGGGTGACTTTGAGCCCCAGCCTGATCCTCCTAACTCATCGGTGCCTAGACTTAGGCAGACAAGCTGGGCCCAGAATCTGAGAACACTCCAAAAATATTGGCGAGTCTCCCACCAGACCCAAACTCTCTTTCTCAGAAATCCTTCACAGCTGACAAGATCCACCCATGACTGACAGGATCCCTCATAGTTTCTGGAAAACCCTGTCACAGTCCCCAAGATTCCCCACCTAGTCTCTGACACCACCTAATAGACCTGGGAACCATACAATGCTTCCCAAGACCCCCTAATGGCCAAAGAACTAATGTATCACACACACACGAAGCTTTTCCGACAAAGCCAGGGCCCATTCGGGGCACTCATGACCCTTCATGGTCCACCAAGACATCCTCATGGCCCCCAAGAGCCCCTCACAATTTTACAAGATCACCTCAGAAACCCAAAACACACACGAGACATGAGCACAGATCATTTAAACAGTATCAGGAGGCCGGGCGAGGTGGCTCTTGCCTGTAATCCCAGCACTTTGGGAGGCCGAGGCGGGCAGATCACCTGAGGTCAGGAGTTCGAATGGAGCCTGACCAACATGGAGAAACCAGTCTCTACTAAAAATACAAAAAATTAGCTGGGCATGGTGGCTTGCGCCTGTAATCTCAGCTACTTGGGAGTCTGAGGGAGAATTGCTTGAACCCAGGAGGCGGAGGTTGCAGTGAGCCAAGATCACGCCATTGTACTCCAGCCTGGGCAACAAGAGCAAAACTCCATCTGAAAAACAAAAAACAAAAATAAAAACAAAAACAAAAAAACAGTATCAGGGATCTTTCTTAGAGCCCCTAAGATCTTGCCCCCAAATCACCAGCACATTGAGGCCAACCCTAGCTCCTAGGACCACTCCTCAGTCACCAGGAGCCCCCTCCCAGGGCCTCTGGATCTCACCTTACCTTGAGCACCTCCCTGGGCACCTGAGCAGGGGGCGGACGGCTCAACGTGTGGCCCCCAGCAGAGACGCCAACCACAGAGATGGCAGGAGAGGCAGGTGCAGGACTGGGGAAGGGAGCCGCGGCGGCCTGTTCCCGACGCTCACGCCTTTCCTGCTCCTGCGCCTGGGCCCGCATTAGCTGCTGCCGCAGCAAGACCCTCGATGAAGAAGATGACGACATGGCAGGGGTCCTGGAGCCCCCTGCAGAAGACGATGCAGAGAGTGTAGCTGGGGTGGCTGGCGTGGCCTGCAGTGATATTGGGAGGCTGTGGAATGGGAAATATGGGGCCATATTTTAGGTAAGCTAAAAGTCTCGTCCCAAGCCTAAAGGGTCATACTGTGATGGAACAGACACAGGAACCGGGCCTGTTCTCTGCCTTCCTTGACCACATTGTAGAAGTAGAGACACAGGAACCAAGCTTGGTGGTGGCTCTCAGAGGTAACAATCTCATGGGGGCACACTGGAGGTCATTCTGGGGGAGGAGTTTTAGCCTTTGGTCCTAATGGTGAAGCCTAGATTTGAGCCTGTTCATATATTAAGTGGAGATGCCATTGTTCAGCTCTGCGAGAGGGGGTTTGTCCTATTTAAAGGAGCAGAAGAAGCAGAATTGAGGCTGTGGCAACAGAACGTGGATACACAGGGCTCCTAAGCCCAATGTGAGGCTGGAGAAGCTCTCTGAACTCCTGGGGGTGGGCGCCAAGCGATAGGAGAAGCCCCAGGTTCCTCTTCCTCCCTTGCTTGGGCCTTTGGTCCCAGGAGCTAGTCAGTTTTGAAAATCTCAGAGATTTCACAATCCTCTCTTCCTGCCCCTCTTCCACGTCCCCTCCCCTCTCTCAGAGCCTGGGCCGATGACTCAGCACATTTAGACTTCCAAGCTTGGGAAGAGACCAGCAGGGGCTCCTCAAAGGCTGAGGGTGGGTGAGTGGGTAGTGTGGGAAGGGGCTGAGTTGGGGCTAGAGGTATGGCCCCGCCCAGCCGGGGGCGTGAGTTTAAGCAGGCCACTCCCTATCTCTGGGCACTCCAGGCCAACTGGAACACCTGAGGCTGAAACCCTTGCGTATGAATGGGTGTGCAGGTGGGTTGTGGGGAGGCAGGGGAGGTCTTGACAGAGATACTGGAATCCTAGCTTGGCAACTTACTTTTCTGTGTGATCATGCTCTTTCTGGCCCCTAATTTTACCATCTGGAAAATGCAGGCTAGTGAAAGACTGGATTGGGCTGGTACTGAGGGCCTCTGCCCATCAAGACGGGAGAGAAGGGCTGAGGAATTGGGAGGGGACTCAGATAGACAAGTCATACATACCTTGAGCGAAGGGGTAAGGGTTGGCTTTTGAGCTCGTAGAAGCTGTCAGGATCAAGGATGTTTTCTAATTCTATGTCAGCAACAATCCCGGATTCCGGAAGCAAAGAGTTCAGGCTGAGGGGGAGGTGGAGTGGTAGTCAGTGATTGAATGAAGGATCTTATTCCCCTGCCCTCCCCTGAGACAGAGAAAGAGAGAGAGACAGACAGACAGAGGGAGACGGGGGAGAAAGAACAGAACACAAGTCCCTCATATTTGGCCACCTTGCTGGGTACCACACCACCATGAATTCCTACCTCCTTCCCCCTCATTCCCCTTTCCCCTCCCCACTGTGTTACTCATAGTCCCTTAAGAGTCGGAATAATAAGAACACCTGCATCCCACCTCCAACAGTGTAAGAACCTGGGTTTGAGGGAAACAGAATTTAGGAGTAACAATTCACTTTATGGAAGAATTCCTGACTTCCTATTCAGAGTTCTCGTAGCCCCTATACTCCCTACTATTTTTTTTTCTCTCTGTCACCAGGCTGAAGTGCAGTGGCACGATCTCGGCTCACTGCAACCACCACCTCCCGGGTTCAAGCCATTCTTATGCCTTAGCCTCCCGAGTAGCTGGGATTACAGGTACGCGTCACCACACCCAGCTAATTTTTGTATTTTTAGTAGAGACGGGGTTTCACCTTGTTGGCCAGGATGGTCTCGACCTCCTGACCTCATGATCTGCCTGCCTTGGCCTCCCTGGGATTACAGGCACGAACCACTTCGCCTGGCCAACCCCCTACTACTTTCTTTACAGCTGAATGTGAGCCCAGGTATATGTGTACACACACACACACACACATACAGTAAGTGGGGGCATCCCTCAGCATAAGAGTCCCTTGTAACACAAACTGAATGCATCACAAAGAGAACTGGGAATAATTCACTGGATGTAAAGATCTACCATTTCACAAATGAGTTTCTCCCGGCCCCAGCCAGAGTTCATGGGATGCCAACACATGCCCAAATATAAAATAGAAATATCAAAGGCTCCCCTCGCTCCAACAGACTGGATTTATAGGAGGGAGAATTTGGGTGGTTGATCCACTTTATACAAGCATTATTTTCTTAGCCGGAGGAGCCTGCCCAGCCTTCTCCTGTTTTTTTGGATAGATCAAAACACACACACACCCCCAACACCAACACCCACTGTCACACAAAATAAGCCAAATACACCCCTCCCTTTTAACTATGATCTAGGTTGTCACAGAGGAATTAGAAGATGGTGAATCGATATACAGAAGAGCTGTGCTCAGCCCTAGAGAGCCAGGGACACTTTACACACATGTGGTGGATGAATATGCATCCTTTAATTTAGCCAAAGATTTAGAATCCTGAGAGATTGCTGGTGACTTCACTTGACAAGAATCCTCTCCCCTCCCCAAGGATCTCTCTTCCTTCCTCTCCTCACCCTCAGATGGAGCCCTAAAACCACCCAGGAAGTTGGGAAGAGGAAGCTCGGGGAAGCCACTGAGCTCAGCACAATCCCAGGCACAAAGGAGGCAAAGACCCCCCCCCCACCCAGCCCCCACCAAGCTCACACACCCATTGCATAGAAGTTGGAAGAGATGGGCGTGCTGGGATGAGCAGGGAGGGCTGGGGCTCCAAAGCCGGTTGATGGAAGTGAGGATGAGAAGAGGCCAGAGGGGACCCACCCAGGCAGGGATGGTGCAATCTGTACTCATTCCAGCTCTATGGACAGATTCAAGATTACCCCCAGGAGGTCGGAGATAGAAAAAAACATAAAATAAAAAGAAGAGGGGTGTGAGACTAGAAATTGGGAAGGGCTGAGAGGCTAGAGCAAGTAGCAGCATGAACAAGAGCTTCCTCTGGGTTCCCAAACAAGATCTGAGGCCTTGTCTGAGCTAAGAGGTAACATCATCACCCTCTGTCTGCCTGGCTGTCTCCCATTCAGGCCCTTATCAGGTGTGGGAAGAGGGCTTTTCCACTATCCCTGGGATCTGCCCCAGCTGAGTGGGCCGGGAGGGGGGAAAAGATTATTCTGGTCAAGTCTTGCTGAATGTTGCTTCTCTTGTTCATTCACACGCACTCACAAGGCTGGTCCCAGACAGCATATCTGAGATCCCTCCAGATCCCTCCAGATTCATGTTATCACGAAACACAGCAACCAGCCACTGAGAGGCACCAAGCTCCCAAGACAGCACTTCTGTCCCTCAGGACCCCTTCTCCCACACTGAGGGAAAAAGATTCCAGGATTCCCTTAAAATCAGTGCCTCACCTGACAGTGTCCCCTCAAATTCATTCCCTTCATGTCTGACTGAAAACCCCCGAATTCAGCCTCTAATCAGAGTTCCAGTCCGCCAAGTTCAGTTTCTGGATACTCCAGAATCGGCCCCTCTAGACGCAGTCAAGGGTTCCCCAAATCTGACCCAGGCCCCGCTTAATGCACTCCCACGACTCCTTTAAGCCACAGTCCAAGCAGAGGCCACTGTCGGATTCCTTAGGTGCCCCCACAAGACTGGCGCCCCGACGTCCTCCAAGCCTAGGCCGAGGGCCTCCAATCCCAGTCCGGGGACCCCGCTGCCCCCCAGATCAGGCCCCCGGGAGCCCCAGCCGGCACTCCCGGCCCCAGCCGGCCCCGCACCTGAGCAGCTGAGCCGAGTCGGCCGGCCTGCGCTCCTCCAACAGCACGAACACGGCTCGAGGGCCCTCCGCGCTGGCCTCTACGCCATCCCGAGCTGGCTCGGCCGCATGAGACATGACGCCCGGCCGCGGGCGAGCCCTGCCAGGCCGGTCGGGCCTTGGCCCGGTCCCCCTAACAAAATAAGAGTCCCCCTCCCCCAGCTCTCCACCGCCTCCTCCTCCGCTAAGCCATGGAGCTAGCACTGCGCGGGCGGGCGGCGTCGGGGAGATGGGATGGGCTGTGAGTCATCCCCCGCCCAGAAAGGACCGACGCCCCCCCCTCAACCTAACCCCGGACGACCGCCCTCCTCCCCCTCGTCCTCTTCCTCCTCCTCCCTCCTCCCAGGGATGGGGAAACTCCACAGGAAGTGACCGCACTGGGGATGGACGGCCCGTCTGGCCACGACCCATTAGTGAGGCAGCCAATCACTGAACGGCAATTCGACGGCCCGCCCTAAGCGACGCCTCCAACGCGGAGGAAAAACGCGATTTGGCCCGCCTTCATTCCGAAAAGAAGGACCGAGTCCACGCCCTCAAGGGCAGCGACAAATAGGCGAGGGGTAATTTGGTCGAGCCACGCCTCTATGTTTGCGTTGCTTTTGGAGCCACGCCCTCTCTTCTCAAATTATCCCTCTGCAAGATAATAATATTAAGCCGCTCCTTGGGTCCTCTGCGCCTGCGCCTCGATAGCCAGTCGGCGCGCTAAGGGTCTCCTGGCCAAGCTTTTAGCTGCGGAACCGCGCCCTCTCTCGGCCAATATCCGTAATATGTGCGCCCTAGACCGCACTGCAACCTCGATCTAACGTGCTCTCTCAGCCAAAGCCATAACTATGAGGCAGAGGCAGCTACACTCCCTGAAGGTGCGCGCCAGAAACCCTATCCTTTCGATATCCGCAGTCCAGCCGCCCAGCTGGTCTTCCGGGAGTACTCCACCTGTTCCATGCCATCGAGAGCTGTTGGTGTACTATGTTCGTTGCGCTGCGCAATATGTGCTTAATTAATTCTTGACGGGTGATGAATCTGGTCCCTTCGGTGAATGACGACTTCTGGAATCACAAAGATACAGGTTTGAATAGGGAAGGGGACCGCCCCTCTCCAGCCGCAACTTTCCTGGCATGTTAAATGGGGATCAAAATACCTGTCTGGCAGGGTTGTTCTGAGGATTAAAGATAACGTATGAAAAGTGCAAGCAGGTTGTTTGGCATACAAGAAGCTTTCCAAAATTAGTTGATTAGCTCATTGGTTCATTTATTCAACATTTACTGATTGCTTCTGTATGCCAGACGCATGCAAGCCGGCTCGCACACGGCGGAGGGTCTCACCCATACCTTCATGTGCACATAGCTCACCCAGACCTACAGCCTTCCCTTCCTCTTTCCCGACATCCCAAGACCCCGCCCTTTGTTGCGCCTATAGGAATTTCACTGGGCTCCCATTTACCTCGGACCTTCCTGTATTGGCATCCTTATTTCACTGGACTGTCAGCTGCTTTCGAAAACTCTCCCATTCATACTCACACAAACCATCTCGTCCCAGGGGTTGGGAGGGGACCTCTACATAATAAAGATGACTTCTGGCCGGGCGCGGTGGCTCATGCCTGTAATCCCAGCACTTTGGGAGGCCGAGGCGAGTGGATCACTTGAGGTCCGGAGTTCGAGACCAGACTGACCAACGTGGTGAAACTCCATCTCTACTAAAAATTAAAAAATTAGCGGCTGGGCGCAGTGGCTCACGCCTGTAATCCCAGCACTTTGTGAGGCCGAGGCGAGTGGATCACAAGGTCAAGAGATCGAGACCATCCTGGACAACATGGTGAAACCCGGTCTCTACTACAAAATACAAAAAAAAAAAAAAGAAAAAAAATAGCTGGGTGTGGTGGCGTGCACCTGTAGTCCCAGCTACTCGGCAGGCTGAGGCAGAAGAATTGCTTGAACCCAGGAGGCGGAGATTGCAGTGATCCGAGATTGCATCACTGCACTCCAGCCTGGCACCTGGCGACAGAGCAAGACTGTCTCAAAAAAAAAAAAAAAAAAAAAAAAAAAAAAAAAATTAGCCGGGGCTGGTGGTGGGTGCCTGTAATCCCTACTACTTGGGAGGCTGAGGCATGAGAATCCCTTGAACTTGGGAGGCGGAGTTGCAGTGAGCCGAGATGATGTCACGGCACTACAGCCTGGGTGACAGGGTGAGACTCTGTCTCAAAAACAAAACAAAACAAAACAAAAACAAAAGAAACTAATACATTACCGATTATACCAATCAAAATTGTAAAATGGAACTTGTAGATCCAATGTTAAAATTCCTATGATGCCTTAAACATATAAGAATGGGCCAGGCACAGTGGCTCACATCTGTAATCCCAGCATTTGGGAGGCTGAGGTAGGAGAATCGCTTGAGTCCAGGAGTTTGATACCAGCCTGGCCAACATAGCAAAAACCTATCTCTACAAAAATATAAAAAGTAGCTGGGCATGGTGGCATGCGACTGTAGTCCCAGCTATTTGGGAGGCTGAGGCAGGAGAATGGCTTGAACCCAGGAGGTGGAGGTTGCAGTCAGCCAAGATGGTGCCACTGCACTCCAGCCCAAGCGACAGAACAAGACTGTCTCAAAAACAAAAACAATGGTCAGGCACGGTGGCTTGTGCCTGTAATGCCAGCACTTTGAGAGGCCAAGGAGGGTGAATCACTTGAGGTCAGGAGTTCAAGACCAGCCTTGCCAACATGGCAAAACCCTGTCTCTACTAAAAATACAAAAAAATTAGCCGAGGGTGGTAGCATGCGCCTGTAATCCCAGCTGTTAGGGAGGCTGAGGCACAAGAATCATTTGAACCCAGAGGCAGAGATTGCAGTGAGCTGAGATCCTGCCACTGCACTCTAGCCTTGGAAGACAGAGTGAGACTGTGTCTCAAAAAAAAAAAAAAAAAAAAACAAACCAGAAAGAAAGGGCCAGATTCGGTGGCTCATGTCTGTAATCCCAGCACTTTGGGAGGCCGCAGTGGGCGGATCACAAAGTCAGGAGATTGAAACCATCATGGCCAACATGGTGAAACCCCATCTCTAATAAAAATACAAAAAAAATTAGCTGGGCATGGTGGCGTGCACCTGTAGTCCCAGCTACTCCAGAGACTGAGGCAGGAGAATTGCTTGAACCTGAGAGGCGGAGATTGCAGTGAACTGAGATCACACCACTGCACTCCAGCCTGGGGGACAGAGGGACACTCCATCTAAAAAAAAAAAAGTAAGAATGGCGAATTTTACAAAAGAAGAAAGAGGAGGGTCCAGGGGCGGTGGCTCCCACCTGTAATCCTAACACTTTGGGTGGCCAAAGTGGGAGAATTACTTGAGCCCAGGAATTTGAGACCAGGCTGGGCAACATAGGGAGACCCCGGTCTCTACAAATATATTTTTTTAAAAATTAGGCCTGGCGCAGTGGCT
>PVKP010022991.1:0-36871 GCA_004027715.1 Plecturocebus donacophilus | reverse complement strand
CTGCGGGCCCGCCCTCTGCGGCAGAGGTGGCCGTGGTGTCCTTGAACAGGCGTCAGCTTTCTGGGCCTCTGAGGTCTGGGATCACAGCCTCCGCCAAAGCCCTGCACTCCCATGGCCCACGCTGAGTCCTGGGGGCCTCAGGGATGCAGGCAGGGGCGGCTGGGGGCGCTGACCTGGGCTCCTCCGTAGGGCTCCGCGACCCCCCGCCCCCACTTCTGCCCGCGGCATCGAGGCTCCCTGACCCTGCTGAGGACCCACTTCCTCCAGTGTGGCCCAGTGACCCCGCGGAAGCCCCGGACTGCGGCCTGACCAGGAGTGGGCGCAGGCCTGGGGCCTGGGGCCTGCGGTCTTCACCGTGGTCGCGAGTGGGCCGGGGACTGCCGCGGGGGGCGCACGAGCTGCAGACACCAGCCTCCGGCCTCCGTCCGCGGAGGACAAGGGGCGGGGTTCCGGAGCGGAGGGTCTTCTGGGGATGCCCTCGGCAGATGGGCGTGGGCTGGAGCTGTGCCCGGCAGTGGCGGGTGGGAGAAACCCCCTGAGCAAGGAGGACCCAGCCAGGCCCAGCCCCCCACGGTTCCAGAGCCCAGAGGGGAGGAAGGCTCTGCGCGCTCAGTGTCAGCCCCGACCCCGGGAGGGACCACAGAGGCCACGACAAGCAAAGGAAGGGCCCGGCCCAACCTCGGGATCTGGGCGCTGGCGGGGCTGGGGTCCCCCTGGCAGGTCTGTGTCTGTGGCCACAGCCCCTCAACCCAGCAGGAACCCCGGAGCCGGGCTCCGGACCCCCGTGGCCCCCTCGTGCCACCGCAGTTCTGCTGCTGAGGGGTCTCGGGGTCCCCACACCTGCCTGGTTCCCCCAGCCCTGCGGGCTCCCAGGCAGGTGCGCTCTGCCGTCCACTCGCGCCGGCGGGGTGGGGCCTGTGGAGCTCGGAGCAAGCCGCAAAGACGCGCCCAGATCAGGACCCCAGGAACCCGGTTCACACATCAAAAAGTCCTAGAGAAGTTGGAAAAAGAATCGTCCAAAGAAAAGCGAAACGTCGCATTATCAGACATAGAATATGCGCCGTGTGCTGAAGAGGTTTGTAAACTTATGGAAGCGATTCAAATACTGCTGCAAATGAGAAAACATTTTGAAATGACCTGAGAGTTTTACAAACAGCTTCTAGAACTGAAAACCCTAATGGGTGAGGCCAACAGAAGAACCGATGGGACACGCCACGCATAGGACACGCAGGAGGGGCGCTGGGGACACGGAAGACAGCGCGGGAGGCTCCCCAAGCCCGGGAGGCGAGACGCAGGCTCCGCAAGGGCTTCTTCTGTCCACGGGAGAAACAGTCAGGGGGTGGCTGGGAATTTTCCAAAATCGCTGAATAATAGGACGCGTCAGAATCAAGAAGGCCAAGTCCCAAGCAGAATAAATAAAAACGCGCTCCACGTCCACACCTTGACACTCGCCGATGGAGCTGCCAACACCAGAGGCAAAGAGACTTTAGAAGAATCCAGAAGGAGGCCGGGCACCGTGGCTCACACCTATAATCCCAGCACTTTGGGAGGCCGAGGCAGGCAGATCACCTGAGGTCAGGAGTTCGACACCAGCCTGGCCAACACGGTGAAACCCCGTCTCTGCTAAAAATGCAAAAATTAGCCGGGCCTGGTGGTGTCGCGCTCCTGCAGTCCCAGCTGCTCGGGAGGCTGAGGCTGGGGACTAGCTTGAATCCGGGAGTCGGAGGTTGCAGTGAGCCAATGGCGCCATTACACTCCAGCCGGGCGATAGAGCAAGACTCCTTCTCAAACAGAAAAAAAAAGCATCCAAAAGGAAAGGCGGTGAGCGGCACGGACCGGGAAGGCGCAGGCGCGGCGCTGGGGCAGCTCAGAGCCCTGCGGGGCTGCGGTGCGCGAGGCCACAGCCACCCCAGAGCCGGACTCGGGAGCCCCCCGGCGGCTATCCCGCGCCACTGCACGTTCTCATAGGAGCGTCTCTAGAAGCCCGGAGGAAACAGGACGCCAGGAGCAGCCTCCGGGCATCTCCTCACATCTACCGGCCGCTTCCAGCCGAAGCCACCCTCAACGCCAGGACACGCGGTGGCACGTTCACACAAAGGGCACAGGAGCTTAACTCCTGCCAGCTGGCTGCTGCCGCCTAAGAGTGTGTTTAGAAATGTTAAATAAAAACTTATTCCATGATAGTTGGTCGGCGGCAGGTGTGATTCAGGAGCGCGGCAGGAGCACGGACCACGCACGACCACAGGGGAGACAGACGGGGCTCAGCTCTTGACACAGCATGGGCTGGTGGGGATTGCCAGCGGGGAGCTGGGTAAACTCGAAGGACGGACATTACTAAGAGGAAATACTGGGGAAAGAGGGGTCCGGCTAAACTGGCCCGATAGGATTTTTGCCAAAGACAGACCAGGGGTGATCAGACCTTGGAGATGGTGGAAGATGAGGAACCCAGGATCAAGGGTAATCAGAGGTCAAGGGTGGGTCTTTAAACTGACTTAGCCGGGTCTTTTTTTTTTTTTTTTTTTTTCTTTTGCGACAGAGTTTTGCTCCTGTCGCCCAGGCTGGAGTGCAGTGGTGCGATCTCGGCTCACCGCAACCTCTGCCTCCCCGGTTCCAGCGACTCTCCTACCTCGGCCTCCCGAGTAGCTGAGATTCCAGCTGTGTGCCAAGTTTTGTATTTTCAGTAGACACAGGGTGTCTTTATGTTGGTCAGGCTGGTCTCGAACTCCCAACCTCCAGTGATCCACCTGCCTCAGCTTCCCACAGTGCTGGGATTACAGGCGTGAGCCACTGCGCCTGCTTCCTTCTTTTCAAATATTCTTAAATTTTCCCCGTTTTTCTTAAATTGTAATATAACTGTACTAGGTACGGCTCACCTTCTGGAATTCTGTGGTGTCTTTCATCTCCAGCGCCTGAAAGTCCCTCGCACCTTTTCCTTCAGCTCCGTCCTCCCACCCGCTTCTCTCCGCACCGTCCCTGTGCTCCCCCTTCCCGCGTCCCGCCGCTTTGCGGGGTCCCTTCCCCTCGCTGCCGCTTTGCGGCTTGTTCTCAGCTGCGGCGTCCCCGCGCCTCTCATTGACTGCATTTTTGTCACTGTTTTGACGCCTGACGTTGCTGCCGAGTTCTTTGTGCTCCCTGCTATGCCTTCTATTGCTAGCATCTTCCCTTCATTCCTCAAGGATGCGACCGCCTTCATCTTTCATCCCTTGCCCGAGGCTCTGACACTTGTGCCGCGCACAGGTCACGCTGTGGAGGGCGCCATTGTCCTCCAAGGCGCTGTTCTCTCCGGGCTCCCATGGCTCTGGCCCGGGGGGGCCTCGGTGCCTCTGTCTTGCGGTGTGGCCTGGGGAAGGGCTGAGGGCCGCAGCCGGGGCGGGTGGGTCCTGGCGAGCTTGGGGAGAAGACGGAGCAGCGGGGCCTCAGCTCCCCGCCCAGCGGCGACCTTCCCATTTCTTGCCTGACCCCCAGGCTGCCTCTGGCCGGGCTCCCCTTCCAGGCTCCAGGATGGAGCGGGCGGGAGGGGCGTTCTCCACGTGGACGGAGCGGGCCGGCGAGGGAACGGAACGCGGGGCGTGCTCCAGTGGGGGTCTTCCAAGGAAGGTCGCTCTGCAAAGGGACGGGAGGTGTCGGCGGGAGGCGGGAACACCGAGGGTCAGTGCAGGAGCCCGCGCTGTCCGCGCCAGAGCTTTGCAGCCCAGGACCCAGCAAGGCGAGGTCCCGGCACAAACGGAAGCTGTGTGGGTCCAGCCGCCTCTGCAGGATCAATGGTCCTGTGAAGCTGTCAGAAGCAAAATGGAGTCAAAATGAGACGAAAAAAAGTCTGACAAACAGAGCGGAAAGGAGAGGCAAAGGCTCCTGCAGCCTGAAGAAGCCTGACGGACCCTGCGTGAAGGAGCCTGCCTGACGGAGACTGACGGAGCCTGACTGACGTAGCCTGACGGAGCCTGACTGACGTAGCCTGACTGACTGACGTAGCCTGACGGCGCCTGACTGACGGACCGAGCCTGACTGATGGACAGAGCCTGACGGAGCCTGACGGAGCCCTACTGAGGGAGCCCGACTGACGGAGCCCCAGAGCCGCGCTCCCCACAGGGTTGCCTAGACAGGTGGATCTCGAGGTCAGGAGATCAAGACCACCGTGGGCAACATGGTGAAAGCACCCACAGGATGCCAATGGCAGAGGCCCGACTGCCCCCGCCAAGTGTCACCAAGAAAGATCAGTCGTGAGAGCAGAAGGCAAAGAGATGGTTCCTGAGGGTTCCCTCCGCCTCCCCAGGGCCTCCTTCCCAGTCTGCAGCCCTCACCCCACAGGGGGCCAAGACAGCATCCAGCCTGCCCAGGGCTCTGCAGCTCCAAGCGTTTGCCCCTGCAATCTATATGGCTTCCTATGCATGCAGGTTCTCCAGGGCGATTTTTTTTTTTTAATTTTTTTTTAGATGGGGTCTTGCTCTGTCACCCAGGCTGGAGTACAGTGGTGCAATCATAGCTCACTGCAGCCTCAGCCTCCTGGGCTCAAGAGATCCTCTCACCTCAGCCTCCCGAGTAGCTGAGACTACAGGTGCACACCACTATGGCCTGCTAATTTTTTTAATTTTTTGTATCGACAGGGTATTGCCATGCTGCCCAGACTGGTCCGGAACTCCTGGGCTCAAGGGATCCTCAGGCCTCAGCCTCCCAGTGCTACAATTACAGGGATGAGCCACACCTGGCCTCGAGTTCATTTTTTTTTTTTTTTGTTAGATGGAGTCTCGCTGTTGTTGCCCGGGCTGAAGTGCAGTGGTGTGATCTCGGCTCACTGCAACCTCCACCTCCTGGATTCAAACAATTCTCCTGCCTCAGCCTCCCGAGTAGCTGGGACTACAGGTGAATGCCACCACGCCCAGCTAATTTTTGTATTTTTAGTAGAGATGGGGTTTCACCACATTGGCCAGGCTGGTCTCGAACTCCTGACCTCAGGTGACCCACCCACCTTGGCTTCCCAAAGTGCTGGGATTACAGCTGTGAGCCACTGCATCCGGCCTAGAGTTGATTTTTTATTAACTTTCTTTGCCCCTAGCAGGACTGAAAGCACTCATGTTCTGTTTCTCAAGCTGGGCTGTATGTGCATTAATGTACGGACATCATCTTACATAGATTATTTCTATATTATGTATCATCATAAAATTTTAATAGAAAAAAGTGTTATCAAATCACCTAAAAACTAAGGACACCTTAACTCACATGAAAATTGGTAATCTGGGCCAGTTCTGAAGCTGTCATAATTCAGATTTGCCAGAAACTGGATCCAGTAAGCACCATCAGCTGCCCCAGACCCACTCAGCCTAGCGTGGGGAAAGCAGAGAATTTCCAAGTGTGAAGTGTGCCTGTGCAGAACTGCTTCGTCTTGGATAAGTAAGTTTAAGTTCTTTGAAATCTAGGGGGGTTTTGTTTGTTTTGGGGGTTTGTGGGGGGTTTTGAGACAGGGTCTTACTTTGTCACCCAGGGTGGAGTGCAGTGGCACCATCTCTGCTCTCCGCAGCCTTGACCTCCTGGGCTCAGGCGATCCTCTGCCTCCGCCTCCTGAGTAGCTAGGACCACAGGCACGCACCACCACGCCTGGCTAAGCTTTAAAATTTTTTGCAAAAATGGGGTCTCACTCTGTTGCCCAGGCTGGTCTCAAACTCCTGGGCTCAAGCAGTCCTCCGGCCTCAGCTTCCCAAAGTGCCAGGATTGCAGGCATGAGCCACAGCACCAGCCCTCGGAAACCTCGTGTAAGGCATGGTGATGTTTATACTGTGTCGATAGCAGAGACCAAGTCAGCAGCCCTCATTCCTGAACACAATCAAGTAGCGTCCCAGCCTTCTGGCAACAGATGTCACTGTGAGGCTGGGCTCTGGACAACAGTGTGGGTGACATAAGCTGGGGAGCTTCGACTGGGCCAGGCTGTCAGGGCCTTGGCCCAAGAGTGACCCAGGGCAAGCCAGGGTCAGTCTGCGATAACATAGAAGTGACATGGAGGTGACATGTGAGATTATACAGGTGAAGTGGGAGGTGACACGAAGTGATGCGAGAGGTGATATGGAGGCGACATGGAGGTGACATGTGAGATGATGCAGGTGAGGTGGGAGGTGACAGGTGATGCGGGAGGTGACTGGGAGGTGACATACAGGTGACATGAGAGTGATATGGAGGTGACACATGAGATGATGCAGGTGAGGTGGGAGGTGACACAGAGGTGATGGAGGTGACATGCAGGTGATATGGAGGTGGTATGAAGGTGACATGGAGGTGACATGGAGGTGGCATGAGAGGTGACATGCGAGATGATGCAGGTGAGGTGGGAGATGACACAGAGGTGATGCGGGAGGTGACACGGACCCACTGGCCAGGCCCTCCTCGCCGCCGAGGCAGGAAGAGGCAAGGGAGCAGATGACTGTTCAGTGAGCAGACTCGGGCTCGGGTTATGGTCAGGAGCATCAGCCCAGCCTGGGGCTGGGGCAGGCTCAGCCTTTGTCCCGGCAGGGCCCTGTGGGGTCGAGGTCGGGACCCCACTATCAGGACCCGCTCTCACAGCCGGTCTCGGCCGCTCCCTCCTCGCAGGGACCCAGAGCCGGACTCGGGAGCCACCTTGTGGCCTTCTGGCGACACTGCAGGCTCCACCGGCTCCAAGGTCTAGAGGCTCCCACCTGCCCCAGCCAGGTGGGGTTCTCAAGGAGGTGAGCTTTGTGGGCAGTCCCACCTGCCCGGAATATGCGTGCCCCCGCCTGCAGGCCAGCCTTGCCCATGGCCCAGTCCCAGCATAGCATCACTTGGTGAGGGCTACCCTGCTGGGTGGGGTCTCTCCAGCTCTGCTCCGCTGTTGTACCAGAGGCCTCATCAGGCCCGTGTCTGCCTCCTTCTTGAATAGCCCAGAGAATTCATCTCCACAGCCTTCTACAGCAGCTCCCCATGCCAGGGGGCCAGATGAGAGCTGCAGACCAGCGCCATCTCCCGGGACACTGACACAGACGCCAAGTTTACTGGTGTTGGGGCAGCCCCCGTGGGTGTGGGTGGTTCGGGGGCTGGCATCAGAACGTGTTGGGCAGCTTGATGGTCGGCTACACCAGGGACAGAGGTCTCAAGCAGCAGCCCTTCTCCAATGCCATTCTGGGCTTTGCTCTGTCTGGAGCCGTGGGCCTCTTCTGTTTGATGGCCATCTCCCTCATCCTCTTCACCACGTGAGGACCCATGGGGATCACCTGCCTGTCCCTGCTGCCTGTCCTCACTCCACGCCATTCCTGGTGCTGGGGTGTGCTAAGCTTTACCATTAAACACAACGTTTCTCTTAAAAAAAAATGAATATAAAATCTCCCCCACATAAATTTGACCTCAAAGGCATGAACCTGGGTGGTGTTCATCCACATCAAATTTCGCCAGTTGATGGCTTCTGTAGTCGAGTTTTCCTTCTCGGCCATCATGACTGTCAAGGGTGACTCTGTTTTGTAAACTTTTGCAGCATTACCTTTTGTCCAGAGGATTTGCCAGTAGCAGGTGTGAGTGAGAAGGTGGCCCCTGGGGCTCTCATCCCGCTGGGGAGGATGCAGCTTAGAGCAGATGCTTGGGAGGAGAACACTGAAAAACCCAGTAAAGCTACCAAGGAGAGCAACACAGCATGGCTCCCCTTGTTCACAGGAAAGAACCTCGCCTGGGCATGTGGCACACAAAGGCGGGTCCCTTTTCCTGGCTCAGGGGCCTGGCATGTCTAAGTTCTGGGCAGCAGGGTGTAGGCAGGTACCTTGTGGTAGTTCCTGGGACCCCTCCCAAAGAGCATCCAAAAGCGTCCCCCGTCAACCTCCTCCACGCTGTCTGTGCTGCAGCTGAGCCCTGATGGCATAGCCTGACCTGTGAGAGCAAGACTCATGCCCAGGACCCAGGGAGCACAGGTAGGAGGGTCCTGTGTCCTGGCAGCTGGACCACCTGCCCAGACTCACCCGGGAGGGGAATGAATGTCTACGCTGACAAGCACCACCATTATCCCAGCCTGGGCTATGGTTTGAGTCTCCCCTGCAGAATTCACTTGGAAATTTAATGCCACTGTGGCAGTATTAACAGGTGGGGGGCTGGGCAAAATAGCTCATGCCTGGAATCCCAGTACTTTGGGAGGCTGACGCAGGTAGATCACGAGGTCAGGAGATCAAGACCATCCTGGCCAACATGGTGAAAACCCGTCTCCACCAAAAATACAAAAAGTAGCTGGGTATGGTGGTGCTTGCCGGTAATCCCAGCTACTCAGGAGGCTGACAGGAGAATCGCTTGAACTCGGGAGGCAGAGGTTGGGGAGCTGAGATCACCCCACTGCACTCCAGGCTGGTGACAGACCAAGACTCTGTCTCAAAAAAAAAAAAAAGAGATGGGGACATTAGAGGTGATGAGGCCAGGCAGGCTCCACTCTCGTGGAGGAGCTAACGTCCTTATCTCGGGTGGTTTCTATCTGCACCGTGGGCGGTTAGGGCAGCAAGCTGGACCCTCTCTGCCTCTCACCCTCTCCTGCACCTTCCGCCATGAGCTGGTGCAGCATGAAGGCCCTCGCCAGAGCCAGCACCTTGACCTTGGACTTCCTGGCCTCCAGAACTGTAAGAAATAGATGCCTTTTCTTTGTAAATTAATTCCCCACCCTGTGGTATTGTTAGTGCCACACAAAATGGACAGCCCACTGCACTGGGGATTATGTTTCAACAGAAGTTTTGAGGGGACACAAACATTCAAAGCACAGCAGTCACCATGGGTTTTCCCTCTCGGGGACGCTGCAATGTTAGCACATCTTCCTCGGCAGCTGCCCGAGCCCCGAGAGGACGGAATCCATTCCACATCAGCCAGAGTGAGGAGACGCAGCACGGTCCTGGGGAACTCGGGGGCCCCGTCCCAATGCAGGCTGGCAGGGTGCATGGGCCGGGGGCTGCCCTGTGTCGGCAACACTCCAGCTCGCATCCCCCTGTCTTGAGCTCCCTCTGGCACCCAGGCCCCTTCCTCCTCCTGCCTCCGTCTGCCTCCCTCTGGTGTTCCCCCCACCTGCCCACTGCCTTTTCTACCCTCTCCTCACCCACCTCTTGACCGTCTGTGCCCTCGGCCCTCACGCCCAGTGCAGGCTAAGCACCAAGAACAGAGGTCTCCTTGACATCCTCTGACTGGGGGGTGTTTTTTCCCTTCGTCTTTCTCTGGTTAAACGGCAGTTGCCTTGTGTTTACAACAAATGAAGCCGCCAGTGTTTCAGCAGGGGTGGGAATGTGGCTTTGCAGCCTCTGCCCCCGCCAGCCCAGGCCACCGTTCCTCACTGGCAGTGATTCTCCTGGCTTTTCCCTCTGCAGTTACCAATTAGTGCATCTCCGTCACTTTACTGCATAAAACGAATCCTTTTGCTTTCTTATTGCTTACGATGAGTGAGTTCAATTTTGCTAAATTGGGTTTTTATTATCATGAGGCTATTTTCCTGTGGAAAATGTGAGCGTGCTCTGGAAGGAAGATGAAGAGTCAGAAGTTCGAGTACTTTTTATCTTTTTGGGTGACTGATCCTGCATCAGTCGTGTGATTAGACTCTCACGTGTCTGCCCACAAGCAGGTGGAGGTGGGTCTGACCCAGCTCCCAGCTCTACTGTTCCAGGGCACTGGAGGGGGACACGTTCCCACTCTCTGCAGTAAAGGAGAGTTGCTAGGGCTTTGGCCAGCGCAGCCCTGGGTGAGCTGAGCTGCAGAACTTCCCGAGGACTCAGGGGCTGCCAGGCTGTGCTGCTGGAATCACCTGGGAATAGAACTGCTGACGTGCTGGGTGAGACAGAGCTGGAGGCTGGGTTGCTGGTATACTGGCTAAACTGGACGCTGCTCTGTGTGGGGGTTAAATATATGCTGGTGTTACATAGAAAGGAATTGACCACGATGTTGGGTCTTATATGAGCAAAGGCAATTTGCAAGTTCGCAGCTTTTGCAGAATGTGAACCTGGGCCAAGATGCAGAGTATTTTTGATGTCACATTGGGGCCTCCTCGGTAATGGCAGAGGGAGGGTGGGCTCTCGTCAGCTGTGTGTGCTGTATCACCAGGCACTCCCATCACCCCCATGGGATTGTGGTCAAGAGGAGCCACAGCTGAAGCTCGTGCTGAGAAACAAAGCCCTTTGTCTCAGACCCAGGAGTCTCGTGTCTTCTGCTGCATCCATGATACCACAGACTCACCTGTGGGTGGGCGGCCAGTCATGGCACCCACTTCTCCTGCCAGCGGAAGTGTACAGACTGTCATGGAACAAGCTCTGGACCACAGGTCCTGAGCAGACACATTCTGGGGGCTTCCAATAAGGGTTTTCCTCCCAAAGAGAGGGAGGCACCCAAAGAGGAGCCGTGCCTCCTTCCCTCATGCGGATGCTGTTTTGAGACAATGTGATGCTCACTGCTGGTGTGGCCCCATCACCAACCCACCAGACGGCAAAGAAAGGCCGTGCCTGGGCCCTCCATGGCCAGGTGACCCCCAAGGGCTTGCCTCAAACTTCCACACAGTGGCCTGACAGTGTCTTCACAGCTACACTCTGTGGTGTCCTTGACACTCTCGTTCATCTGGGGGAGCCCACTGGGCTGGGGCTTTCTTGGCACAGCTTTGGCAGCATCTGAATTCCTGGTGGCGGTGGTGCTATGGTGGGCATGCATACTGCATGGCCAGGCCAGGCCCCTGGGCCTCAAGTGTGTCAAGGCAAGGAGCGCACATGGGGGTTTTGGTGAACATCTCAGACAAGCAGAGCCCCGTCATCTGGAAGTGGGGTGTCCCTTTGCATGGCAGCTCAAGCTGGGAGAATGGCACACCCCACTCCAGGGCGGCAGCACAGGCCGCTGCATATCCAGAAACAGGGTGGTCTCCTCTGCCCCTTCGGGGACCGTCCTGTCCTCAGAGGGCTGAGGGGAGGACCAGGCAGGTGGCTTTTGGCCCTGCTGGGGAGGTAGGGGCTGCAAGGCAGGGAGGCCTCGGGTGGTGTA
Source organism: Plecturocebus donacophilus (assembly GCA_004027715.1). Classification (NCBI taxonomy): domain Eukaryota; kingdom Metazoa; phylum Chordata; class Mammalia; order Primates; family Pitheciidae; genus Plecturocebus; species Plecturocebus donacophilus. The sequence continues at coordinate 25,903 of PVKP010022991.1, read as the reverse complement.
GAAGCAGGCCAGGCCACGAGCGGGAGCAGAGAGCCTGCAGACAGCCCGTTTCCCGGACAGCAGCTCCGCTGCCCAAATTCTCTCCCCACACCCGCGCCTCCCTTCCCAGCCGAGCCAGGCTGCATCTCCATCCACACTGGTCAGCGTCCCGGCCCCACCTCCTCCCCCTGAGCTGTCCACTTCTCCCCCAGGCCCTTTGGGCTCCCTTTGCTGGTGAGCTGCCCGCCGCAGCCCTCTCAGGCACCGACACACTCAGCTCTCCGCCTCCCGGCTGCTGCACCTGCAGGCCTCCCTTGGGGCCAGCTCCCAAGTCCACCCCAAGCCCATCTGAGGCGGCTGGCCTGCTCCTCCCACTCCCTAACCCCCGCACTGTGGCTGTCCCCAGGTGTCTCTGCCTGGGTTTGGCACCAGGCCCAAGCACAGGGCCAGCAGGTAGTGGACACTGATCAGGATTCACATACTTACCAGGAATCAGTGAGGGGACAAGGGGGCCGGCTGGCTTCTCTGCCGAATCTGACCATTGCAGGACACCTCAGGAAATTTGAGAAGGGCAGGCTGGAGTGCAGCCAGGTCCCCATCCTGTTCCCAGGGGACCTCCCAGAGGCCAGAAACCTCAGGCCACGAGCCTGGCAAAGGCCCACTGGTTCCCAGTCCTGCCATGGTCGGAGCCACGGCTGTTCCTCATCATGGAAACTGGGTGCCAGGCGTGGGCCTGGGCAAGGGTGGGGCTTGACATCTGTTCCACTGCCCTCAGAGTCAGTTGCAGGGGCCGATGGGCCGTTGAACCACATCAGAGCTGGTAGAGCCAGGTCCCTGGCCCCATTGGAGGTGGAGGACAGCCGGGACTTGGACCTTCACTGCTGGGGATGTGGGAGCAGAGGTAGGGGGCACTGGCCTGTGCCAAGGAGCACGGAGACCAGGGGCCACCCCTGAACAGGCCAGGAGGAGTGGGGTGTGTGCAGGGCAGGTTGCCTGGTGGGGTCTTCGAGCCCCAGGACCTTCCCTGCCCTGAGAGTAGCTAAACCAAGGGAGTAGCTGAGCCAGGAGAGGAGCTGAGCCAGGGGAGTAGCTAAACCAGGGGCAGCCATCCCACCTCTGACTAGGGGACATGGGCTTTCACAGGCCAAGCTGGGCCCACCACCTCCCAGACCGTAGCCAGCAGGGAAGAGACCATGGGCCTTCAGGAAGGGTCGGAGCAGGATGTCAGGAGCCTAGAGCCCCTCAGCCCCACTAGCCCAGGGCCAGCTGCCCATCTGTTCCCATGGGATTTGCTGCGGGTGCCAGAGCCAAGAGGGCTGAGGGCTGGTCTTCACCCAGGAGACCCTTAAGACACCCGATGGGGCTGGCGCTGGCTTTGGCCGGAGGAGGACACAGGCTCCAGGCCAGACACACAGAATGAAGCTTGCTCCTCACCCACAGCCCCCTACCCCAGACCACACTCTCCCAGGAAGGTCCAGGGACCCCCACGGCCCCTCTTCTCTCTCTATGCCAGGCCTGGGGCCTTTCCAGGGCTGCTCCTTGCCCCTCCCCGACCCCCACCCCCTGACCCACCACCACCCCTGCCCCCCTGACCCTGCAGTCTTCACTTCCCAACATGATCATTAGTGGTCTGGGCACAGCCCAGAACCGGGCGCCTCCGGCCTCCTACCCAGGCCAGTTCCCAGTGCCCGCACAGAGGGGCTGCTGGGGGCATGACTGGAGGCGGGCCGAGGCGCGGGTTTGAGGGTGGGCAGAGTGCCGGCCTTGTCTGACCTGGGCAGGGAGGCAATCCCCGTGCACCTGAGGACAGCGGTACCAAGGCCAGCTGCCGGGAAGGCAGGCAACTCCCAAAGGCCAGGCCCCAGGTGGCATCGAGCTGGGGGACGAGGACTGTGTGGGGCTGGGGCCAGCACCAGCCACGCCTTTAACTGCTGCAGTTGTTGGGAGGGGTGCGTAGGGAGGACCTGCTTGAGCAGCCAGCTCCACTCCCCTGGACGGTTTTAGGCCAGGATGGCAAAACCTGCCACCTGTGGGCCGTGGAGATGCGGAGGTCCAGGCAGTGAACCGTGCCAAGAGAGATGTGTGTGGTCATCACCCGCTCCTAGGGCGGGCGTCCTCACACAACCCTTTCAGCGGCCTCACAAAGGGCCCCTCCTCCCCAGATGCTCCCCTCCACTCCACCTTCCTGGGTCAGGTGGGTCCCCAGGGTCACATCACAGGTGCGGGGGCCCAGGGGGAAGGCTGGTGAGAGACCCCTTGCAGATGGCCTTCGGGGCAGGTGCCTGGGCGGGGGCTCCCCAGTGCTGGGGCAAGGCCAGGATGGTGGAGTGGGCGAGGCCTGGTGCTGTTCCTGGGGCTGCGACCTGGGGCTGCCATGTCAACTTGGGAGTACCTGCTGGTGGGGCCCATGAGGAAGGTGGGTTCCACCGTGGGGGAGAACCAGGGATGCGGGGACAGCGGCACTGAGATTGGGAGGAAGCAGGGACCAGGACACCCATGGGGCGAAGATGGGGGAAGGTACCCACTCGGGGAAGATGGCGGTCTGGGTATCCCAGGAAGAGAAGTGGAACACAGGCTGGGGAGGAGGAGCTGGCCCCGAAACAGTGGCAGTGGTCCCCAGGAGCTCCTCAGGCTCCGGGGGGAGGGGAGCGGCCCAGCCCACCAGCATCCTGCACTCGGACGCCAGCATCTCCCCTGCCCTCCACACACCCCTCCTGGCTCCTGGCCTCCCAGCCTGGCTGGTAAAGACAGGGACACAGGACCAGGCGAAGCAGTGCGGCCTTGGATACAAAACTGTAAATAGAGTCTTTAAAATGACAGAGGCCTCCTTGGCCCCAAACTCTGAGCCGGAGGCCCCCACTGCGGGAGCAGCTCTCCGCCCACACTGCCCTCCCTTCCAACCCAGGCGGCCCAGCAGGCAGGGACCCCGACCCTCCGCTCTGCTCGGCCCAGGCATTCCAAACAGCCCCACCTGCTGGGACGGGCTGGCGGAGTCGGGGCTGAGGATCCGCGGTCCGAGGGATTCCTGAGATGAAGAAGTGGCCGCGGGACCCCAGGCACGGGCACTCGAGGCACCTGCCCCTAGGGGAGCCCGCCCCCACCCCATCCCATGCAAACCGCGCGCCCCGAGCCAGCCCGGTGTCTCTGTGCCCTAGGGGCGGGCCTTGTCACGTGTCCAGGGGGTCACGCGTGGGCGAGGACCCGTGGGGGCGCCCGGGAGGGCCGTGCAGCGGCGCGGGCGGCGGCACCGAGTTGCGCTGCGGGGGTGGCGGCTGCAGCTCCAGCGCCAGCGCCGGCGGCGGGAAGTCGCGCACCTGTCGGCGGTACTCCAGGAAGGTGCAGGCCTTGGTGGCCAGTGCCACCACGTTTTTGCCGACGAAGATGGCCGAGACGCGGCTGTCGCGGAACAGCGCCATGTTGGCGGCGCGCGCCAGCACGGCCACCACGTTGACGGTGGCGAGGCTGAGCACCGGGTAGAGCATCATCTTCTGCGGCGCGATGTGCTCGCCCTGCATGCTGACCTCGCTGAGCGCCACGCACGGCAGCACCAGCAGCAGCATGTAGCAGTAGAAGAAGGTGAGGCCCTCGGCCCACAGCGGCAGCCCGGAGCGCGGCGGCTCCCACAGGCTGGCCTGCATGTCCAGCAGGTCCAGCAGGTCCAGCGCCACCCAAAACAGGCGGCCGCGCAGGTCCTCGCGCTTGCGGAAGGTGCGCACGTACTCCATGCGGTCCAGCGCCACGAGCAGCAGGAACAGGCCGGGCACACACACCGACAGCAGCAGCGTCAGCGCCTTGCGCGCCACCGGGTCCGCCGCGCCGCGCCGCGCCGCCTTGTAGTTCTGGAAGATGAAGTAGAGCTTGATTTCCAGCACGAAGATGTAGAGGAACCACAGGATCATGGCGTAGCCGCGCTTGGCCGTGCGCACCTCGGCGCCCACCCACACGGCCACGTAGCGCAACACCAGCAGGAAGCACACGTCGCCCACCAGCACGATGATGCACACGCCGATCTTGCGCGGGCCCTGGTTCTGCTCCACCAGGTACGCGTCCATGACGGCCATGCTGCCCATGATCACTAGCGTGGTCAGGCACACGTGGCGCCGGTCCGGGGGCGGCAGCACCATGGTCGGCTGCCGGGCCCCGGCCTGGGCGCGCGCGGCCCCCACGCCAGGCGGGACGAGGCCCTGCGGCGGCGCTCAGCCGGCCGGCATGGCGCGGCGAGGCCCGGCGAGCTCGGAACCTGGGGAGACCGGAGGAGACAGGGTCAGGGTGAGGGCTGGGCGGCCTCCCCCCACCCCCGTGCCTCCCACCCGCGGGGCTCGAGGCATCGCGCACGCCTTCGCCCATGCGCGAACCGGCAGCCGCGAGCCGCGGCGAGGCCTCCAGGGGGCGCTGCTGCCTCGCCAGAGCACCCGGGCCTCGTTCCCGCCGCCAGGAAGGAAACGGAACGGACGCGTTTTCTGCCCGCCGCGCGCGTCCCCGGAGCCCGGGGGGGTTTGTCCCTCCTGGCTCCGGCGGCCCAAACCCCACGCCCGCGCTGCTGGCCCCAAGCCGTTCCCGCGGAGTTCCGGGCGTCCCTCTCCCCGCCGCCACCGCACTGGGCCGGGAAGCGCGCTTGCGCCTCCGCTCTCGGAGTGCCCAAGGAGGCCCCGGCTGCTCCCCGGCTTTCTGATCTGGGACCAAGAGTCACCCAGGTCCGGATGCCTCCGTCCCACCAGCCTCTCCGAGCCTCCCTGCCCCTGTCTGGCAGCCCCCACGCCCCTCCTCCCTGCGCGGGCCGGCTCGGTCCACCCTCCCGGGCGCGTGACCACCGCCTGCCCCGCTCCCATGGCTCCGCACCCCCCTGGCAAGGCGCTGGCCCCCACCCTGTGCCCCGGCACGGCCACCCTGTCCTGCTCCTGTGGCCGGGGCGCTGCCTCTGGGGGCCCTCGAGTCTCAGGTAGCCCGTCCACCAAGGCCCGTGGGGCTCCCACGGCCCCTGCACCTCTGTCCCACACCTGGCTCTGGGTCATGGCCGTGCCGTCGGATTCCCACACCGCACTGTGGGTCCCCACAGCTGGGCCTGCGCACACCTGGGTGACGATAGAGGCCCGCACGCCCTCACCCGCCCCACAGGCACTGGCAGGCTCACTCCCTGCCCGCCCCCCTCCACACGCCGCAGGCCTGGGGCTCCGTTTACTGCCCTGTCTAGACAAAGGCATAAAATTTAATGTCCCCGTGACGGTCGGGCGCTCGGACTGCCCTGGTGACACCGCAGCCCTCCCGGATCCGGGAAGGCGTTGAACTCTGCACTCCCGCCCCCTGCCCCCACCAGCACTGACCGCCCAGGATCCCCACCCCTCGGAGCTCTGACGGGTCGCGCAGAAAGTGCCCTGCGGGTCCTCAGCCCACGCCCCTGCCTCCAGGGTTCCCCACGCTCCGGGTCCCTCCGGGACACTCACGCCCACTGGGTGGACACGTCCGACCCAGGAAGCCTTCTCTGGTCCCACTCCAGGCCCACCGGGCCTCCCCTAACTGCAGCCGCCACCTGAGAATGTCCCCCGTCTCCGCGCTCAGCCGGGCCACATAAATAGCGGAGGAGCCGCGGCGCCGCTCACCCTTTCCGGCCGTGCCTTCGGCCCCTCGCTCCACTCCGCGGCTGCTGGATCCTCAGCCACTTGGCAGACGCAGGCCAAGGGCCGAGGGGCTCTGCGCTGGCGAAGGGACGGACTCCAGCCCCGGGAAGCCAGAGCCCAGCCGGGCCACCCCTCCCTAGGGACCTGGCCCCAGGCCCACCTGTCCTGGGTCTGCCGGACCCCGGCCGAGGCCCCCTCCTCCCGCTACGCCCCGCGGCTCAGACCTGGCACAGACTCCGGGGCCTCCGGGCCCTTCACTGCCCGCGCCCCCTAAGGACCCCCGCCCCAGTTTACCCGCTCGGAGCCCCGGGGAGGAGGGGCGGGGAGGGGGCCGCCGCGGGCCGGTGCAGAGCTTGGGCCGCTCCCAGCAGGCTGCGTCTCCGTTTGTCCCCACGAAGCTTCCCCACGCAGGGCCGGTCCCCGCCGCCCCGCCGGCCCCAGGCCTCACCGCGGCCGCCTCGGCCCCCGCCCCGCCCCGCAGCCCCCACGCCCGGAGGTGCAGGGTCGCCCGGGCCGGCCGCGCGCCCATCCAGTCCCGCCCGCGCCCGCGCCTACCCCGCCGCCCGCAGACGCTGCGCCGCTCCGGGGCCCGCCCGCCGAGCCTCTGCCGCCACCGCCCGGGCCGCGCCGGCTCCTCCCGCCGCGCCCCTCCCGCGCCCGCGCGGCGCCGCCCCCGGCCCAGAGCCCCGCCCCGCGCCCCTCGGCCGGGAGCCCCGCGGGACCTGAGCGCTGGGGGGGTCCCGGCGCCCCGCCCCTCCGCAGCGCCGGTTGCCACGGCGACAGCACGGCGCGGCGGCGCGCGGGGCGGGCGGCTCCGAGGCGCAGGGCACCCTCGTGCACCCCCAGGGGCTCGGGGTCCCGTCTCCACCCTCCTCACCCGCCGCCCAGAATCGCCGGGTCCGCTCAGCGCCCGCCGCGCTCTGAAACGCCGCTGCAGCCCCCGGAGACAGACTGGCCGACCTGAGAGCGACCCGACTCCGCCGGACGGGTGCCCGCCGGCCCGGGAGCTGGCAGGGACGTGGGCGCAGGCTTGGCCGGGCGGGGCCTCCGTGCTGCCCTCTGTCCTCTCGGGGGAGAAATCCAGCCTTCTCGGCCTTCTCAGGACAGAGGACAGGAATGATGAGCGGCCCCCATCTTCTTCCGCAGCGCCGCAAGGAGGAAGCTACGCTTTGGGGACTTTGGCGTCATTTTGTCACTGAGGGGACACTCACTGAACCCCCGCCCACGTCTTGTCCATCTCCGGATCAGAGGCTGTCCCGCGTGAGCCAGAGAGCCCGAGGGCCCCTTCTGCCTGCCTACCCTCCTCCCAGAACTGCCCTCACTTCCCTCTGGCAGAGAAGACTGAGGGTCACAGAGGTAAAGGGACACCAGATCTGGGGGAAAGGCCAGAATCGGAGGCACCTCTCAACGTCAGTGAACTGCCAGATTCCCCCTGTATCCCCCGGCCGGGACTCGGCCTGAAAGCCAGAAGTGGACAGAGAGTTCTAGAAGTCCCCTAGTCCCGGCACAGGGGACCGCAAAGAAAAAGGTCGCTTACGCTCCCAGGGAGTGGGACAACGCCCCGGGGTAGGTCAGGGTTCGGGAGGACAGGGCTTTTTTGGTTTTTTGGTTTTTTGTAGTGTTTTTATTTTACTCTTCTCCATTCTCTGGTGCCCCAGCCCCTAGGTATCCCATCAAAGCCATGACCAAGCCAAGGGGTTGACAAGCACCTAAAACACTGAGGGAGAAGAACCTTCCTTTCCAGCCCCAGGTGTGGTTCCGTGGGACCAGGACAGACGGTGGGCAGGGAGGAGCATCAGAAAGCCACCCGAGAAGCCGTAAGCCATGCATGTACAAGTCTGAGCCTCATTCACATCCCACTACTGACAACTGAACAGAAGGACACAGCACTGCCCACGTCCCACACCGGCCACTGGGTAGTGCACCGAGTTCAGACCGGAGTCCCGCTGCAAAGGCTTTGGAGACAAAACTGATGTGGAAGGCAGGACCCGCAGGAGCCGGTCTGAACTTGTGGCCTGAAACCAACTAGGCTGATTGCGTGATAAAACAAAATATCAACGTTCTCAATGGGATTTGAATAAGAGCAGACTCATAACATAATGTCTAGATGTGCAGGATACAATCTAAAGTTACTCTGCCTGTGAAGAGCCAGGAAATCCAACCTGCAGGACAAGGCAGTAACAGCCACCAATGCCAAAGTGACACAAAACCCTCAACTAAATAACAGCAAATAGAATCAAGCAACATTAAAACACACACGCAAATGCCACAACCAAACGGAGGCTAGCCCAGGAAGGCAAGGCTAGTTCGACACGTGAAAATGAATCGAGATGATCTACCATATTAGTCTCAAGAAGAAACCATGCGATCATCTCAATTAATTCAAAGAAAGCATTTGACAGAATCCAACGCTCATCCATGATAAACACTCCCAGCAAACTGGAAAGCAAAGGGAACATGCCTAATCTCGTAAAGAGAATCTACAAAAAGCAACAAAAACAGGCCAGGCATGGTGGCTCACCCCTGTAATCTCAACACTTTGGGAGGCTGGGAGTTCAAGACCAGCCTGGGCAACATAGAGAGACTCCATATCTGTGATTTTTAATTTAAAAAAAAACAGCCAGGTGCTGTGGCTCAGGCCTATAATACCAGAATTTGGGGAGGCCAAGCTGGGTGGATTGCTTGAGCTTGAGTTCAAGATCAGCCTGGGAAACATGGTGAAACCCTGTCTACAAAAAAGACAAAACAGTCTGGCCGGCTGTGGTGGCTCACCCTGTAATCCCAACATTTTGGGAGGCCAAGGTGGGCAGATCACCTGAGCTCAGGAGTTCGACGCCAGCCTGGGCAACATGGTGAAACAGCATCTCTAGCAGTCCGTAGTGACACACGCCTGTAATTCCAGCTACTCGGGAGGCTGAGGCATGAGAATTGCTGAGACCCTGGGAGGCGGAGGGTGCAGTGAACTGAGATCGCACCACTGCACTCCAGCCTGAGCAACAGAGCGAGACCCTGTCTTAAATTTAAAAAGAAACCCTCTGCATCTAATGTGATAATAATGAAGGACTAAATGCTGAGCCCTAGCCAGCGCAATAAAACCAGAAAAATAAAAGGCATACAGATTAGGAAGGAAGAAATAAAAATACACCTATCCATAAATAACATTAAAGTCTATGTAGAAAATCCCAAGAAATTTACCAAAAACAAAAGAATAGTAACAATTGAAAACCAAAATTTTTAAAGCCATGCTATTTACAATAGTCCTCCACTAAATTAATTAGTTTGGTATTAATCTAACAAGACGGGTACAGGATTTGTATGCTGAAAACTATCAAACGCTGATAAAAGAAATCAAATAGGCCAGGCATGGTGGCTCACGCCTGTAATCCAAGCACTTTGGGAAACCGAGGTGGGTAGATCACAACGAGGTCAAGAGATCGAGACTATCCTGGCCGGCATGGTGAAATCCCATCTGTACTAAAAATAGAAAAAATTAGCTGGGCGTGGTGACACACACCTGTAGTCCCAGCTACTTGGGAGGCTGAGGCAGGAGAATGGCTTGAACCCGGGAGGCAGAGGCTGCAGTGAGCCGAGATCACACCACTGCACGCCAGCCTGGCAACAGAGAGAGACTTCATCTCAAAAAAAAAAAAGAAAAGAAAAGAAAGAAATCAAAGAAGGCCTAAATAGATGGAGAGGCATACTGTGTTCCTGAATTAGAATGAATATAGTTAAGATACCAATTCTCTCCAAAACGACTACAGATTTAATGCAATTTCAATTAAAATCCCTGCAGGAAATTTTATAGATAGAGACAATCTTATTCTGAAATGTATATAGAAATGAAAAGGAACTAGAGTTGCCAAAATAATTCTGGAAGAGAAGGGAAGGAGTTGGAGGGTTCTCACTGATGGATGTTAACTCACTGTAAACCTGAACCAGCTGAGACAGGCTGCACTGGCAGAGTCAGCCAATAGCTCAATGGAACAAGCGCACAGGCATGGCCGCTGATTCCTTAACAGCTTTATTGAAATATAATTCACCATAAAATTCATCCATTTGGCCGGGCGCGGTGGCTCACGCCTGTAATCCCAGCACTGTGGGAGGCCGAGGCAGGCGGATCACGAGGTCAAGAGATCGAGACCATCCTGGCCAGCATGGTGAAGCTCCGTCTCTACTAAAAATACAAAAATTAGCCAGGTGTGGTGGCGGGCACCTGTAGTCCCAGCTACTCGGGAACCTGAAGCAGGAGAATCGCTTGAGCCTGGGAGGCGGAGGTTATGGTGAGCCGAGATCATGCCTCTGCACTCCAGCCTGGCAACAGAGTGAGACTGTCTCAAAAAAAAAAAAATGTCACCCATTTGAAGGGTAAAATTCAGGCCAGGTACAGTGGCTCACACCTGTAATCCCAGTCCTTTGGGAGGCCAAGGCGGGGGGATCACCTGAGGTCAGGAGTACAAGACCGGCCTGGCCAACATGGAGAAACCTCACCTCCACTAAAAACACACACACACACACAAATTAGCCGGGCGTGGTGGCCCATGCCTGTAGTCCCAGCTACTTGGGAGGTTGAGGCAGGAGAATCGCTTGAACCCAGGAGATGGAGGTTGCCGTGAGCCGAGATCACACCACTGCACTCCAGCCCAGGCAACAGAGCAAGACTCCATCTCAAAAAAATAAAACGTGTACAATTCAGCCAAGCACAGCAGCTCACTCCTGTAACCCCAGGGCTTCAGGAGGCCAGGCAGGAGAATTGCTTGAGCCCAAGAGTTCCGTACCAGCCTGGGTAACATAGCAAGACCTCCTCTCCACAAAAAAATAACGAGCAGGTAGGGGTGGTGGGGTACGCCTGTGGTCACAGCTGCTTGGCGGGCTGACGTGGGACGACCACTTGAGCCTGGGAGGTCGAGGCTGCAGTGAGCCGTGAGAGCTTGGGCAACAGTGAGACTGTGTCTCAAGAAGCAAAAGCATACAGCCTGGGCACGGTGGCTCACGCCCATAATCCCAGCACTTTGAGAGGCCGAGGCAGGCAGATGACTTGAGGTCAGGAGTTTGAGACCAGCTGGCCAACATAGCGAAACCCCGTCTCTACTAAAATACAAAAGTTAGCCCGGTATGGTGGCGCACGCCTGTAATCCCAGCTACTCGGGAGCCTGAGGCAGGAGAATCGCTTGAACCCGGGATGCAGAGGTTGCGGTGAGCCGAGGTCACACCACTGCACTCCAGCCTGAGGGACAGAGTGAGACTCATCTCAAAAAAAAAAAAATGAGAGAAAAAGTGTACAGTTCTACAGTTCAATAATTTGTGGTACATTTACACATGTCGTAATCAATTTTAAAACATTTTCGTCATCCCCAAAAGAAGCCCCAGACCAGGAGCATTCACCCCCTTTCACCCCCAACTTCCTCCCAGTTTCCCCAGCCCCTGGCAACTACTAATCTACTTTCTGTCTCTACAGATTCGCCTCTCCTGGAAGGTTCATGCAACCGGATCATACCGTATGTGGTCACTTGAGACGGGCTTAATCTGCTAAGCACGATGTGTTCCAGCCACGTGCATGTTGCAGCCTGTCGTTATTCCTTCCCTTCTGTTGCAAATAATATTCCATTCTTTTATTACCTCTGTGTTAGTTGATGGGCATTTGGGTTTCCATCTTTTGGTTATTATGGACGTGGCTATGGACACTTGAGTACAAAATTTGATGTGGACCTGTGTTTCTTTCTCTTAGGTACCCGTCCAGCAGTGGAGTGGCCAGGTCCTACGTAACTCTGTGTTCAGCATTCCGGGGAAGCGCCAGCCGTTTTTCAGATCATTTTACATTTCCATCAGCAATGCATGAAGATTCCAATTTCTTCACCGCCTTGCCAACACTTGTTGTCAGCGTTTTTCATCGTAGCCGCCACAGTGGGTGTGAAATGCTGCCTCACTGTGGCTCTGAGCTACACTGCCATGACGGCCAATGGCACTGGGCACTGGGTCATGTGTTTATTGGTCATTTGCATCTCTCCTTCAGAGAAATGTCTGTCCCAGTCCTTTGCACATTTTTCCATTGGGTTATTTATCCTCTTACCGTTCCATTCTAAGAGTTCCTTGTATATTCTGGATACAATTCTCTTACCACATACGTGATTTGCAAATATTTTTCCCATTTTGTGTGTTGTCTTTCCAACTTTTTTTTTAGACAGAGTCTCTCTCTGTCACCCAGGCTGGAGTGCTGTGGCACAATCTCAGCTCACCGCAACCTCCATCTCCCGGGTTCCAGCGATTCTTGTGCCTCAGCCTCCCCAGTAGATGGAAATACAGGCACCTGCCACCACACCCAGCTAAACTGTATTTTCAGTAGAGACAGGGTCTCACCAGTTGGCCAGGCTGGTCTCGAACTCCTGACCTGAGGCAATCCACTTGCCTAAGCCTCTCAAGGTGCTAGGATTACAGGCGTGAGCCACCACGTCCGGTCTCAACTGTTTTTTTGAGACGGGGTCTCTCTCTGTCACCCAGGCTGGTGTGCAGTGCTGCAATCTCAGCTCTCCGCAGCCTCCGCCTCCCGGGTTCAAGCGATTCTCCTGCCTCAGCCTCCCGAGTAGCTGGGACTACAGGCGAGAGCCACATGCCCAGCTAATTTTTGTATTTTTAGTAGAGATGTTGGCCAGGATGGTCTCAAATTCCCAACATCGCAATCTGCCCACCCTGGCCTCCCAAAGTGCTGGGATTACAGATGTGAGTCACCACACCCGGCCAAGAAACTTCTATTTTAATTAAACCCAATTTCTCTATCTTTTATTTTGTTGCTTGTGCTTTTCTGTGTCCTAAGAAGCTTTTGCATAATCCAAGGTCACAAATATTTTCTCCTGTTTTCTTCTAGAAGTTTTATAGTTTTAGGCTTTACACTTAGGTCTATGATGCATTTTGAGTTAAATTCTATGTGTGTTGTAAAAAAGGGATTTGTTGTGGGCTAAATCATGGCTCCCAAAGGGATATGTTTCAGTCCCAGCCATGGTACCTGTGAATGTGACCTTGTTTGAAAATAGGATCTGAGTTAAGTTGAGATCACAGTGGACTGGGGTGGCCTACATCCAATGGCTGTGTCCTTATAGGAAGAGTTTCGAAGATGGACACACACGTGGGAAAGAAGGCTGAGTGAGGACAGACAGAGGTTGGAGGGAAGCAGCTGCAAGCTGAGTTGCTGGCAATGTTACTGAAACACCAGGGTTTCAGTCCAAGTCCTGCTGCAAGCCAATCACTGAGATGCCAAGTGTGGCCAAGGAAGAAGCCTTTAATCAGGTGCTCACCAGGGCGATGGGAACTCAGTCTCAGATCCATCTCCTGACCGACTAGAACCAGGAGTTCACGTAGCAGGGAAGAAATGTAACAACGTGTAAGAAAACAAGAACTAGGGAGGGGTAATGTATTAGTTCGTTTTCACGCTGCCGATAAAGGCATACCTGAAACTGGGAACCAAAAAAAGGTTGAAGTGGACTGATAGTCCCATGCAGCTGAGGAGTTCACAGAGTCATGGTGGGAGGTGAAAGGCACTCCTTACACGGCAGCAGCAAGAGAAAATGAGAGAGAAGCAAAAGCAGAAACCTGATAAACCATCAAAGCTTGTGAGACTTAGTATCAAGAGAATAGCTCAGGAAAGGCCAGCCCCCATAATTCAGTTACCCCCCTGGGTCCCTCTCACAACACATGGGAATTCTGGGAGATAAATTCAAGTTGAGATTTGGGTGGGGACACAGCCCACCCATACCAGGCAAGGAAGAAATCATGGTGAATGAGGGGTCCAGCATCTGTGCCTTGGTCTGGGGAGTTTCAGTTCTTTGATACTTTTTTGAGAGGCCGGAAAATTCCTTGGCTGAGGAAGAAAGTCAGATAAAACAAAAGTTTCAAGCTTTAAGACCAGAGGGTCAATTTCTGTGTTTTCAAAAAGAACAGTCTATGGGACTGTTGGGTGAGTTTCAGCAACACCAGTCCTATAGACCCCTTGATCTTGGGTTTCTAGCTTCCAGAGCATAGAGAATGAACACCTGTGGTCTATGCGCTCCCGTCTGTGGTGCTTTGTCGGGGCAGCCCTGGGGCACAAACCCAGCACCATTTGTGGAAAAGACGATTCTTTCCCCTTCAATGGTCTTGACATCTTTTTCAAAAATCAATTGGCCATAAACACATAAAGGTTTATTTCCGGATTCTCCACTCTGTTTCAGTAATCTGTAAGTGTGTCCTTCTGAGCCCCTCATTGTCTTGACTTCTGCAGCTTTGTAGTAAGTGTTGACATTAGGAAGTGTAGATCCTCCAACTGTTTTCTTCAAGACCATTCTGAGGCCAGGCGTAGCGGCTCACTCCTGTAATCGCAGCACTTGGGGAGGTGGATGCAGGTGGATCACTTGAGGCCAGGAGTCCGATCGAGACCAGCCTGGCCAACATGGTGAAACCTCATCTCTACTAAAAATACAAAAATTAGCAGAGCATGGTGGCGTGCACCTGTAATCCCAGCTACTCGGGAGGCTGAGGCAGGAGAATCACTTAAACCTAGAAGGCGGAGGTTGCAGTGAGCTGAGATCTCACCATAGCACTCCAGCCTGGTCAACAGAGCAAGACTCCATCTCAAAACAAAGCAGAAAAAAGACTGTTTCGGCTCTGGATCTCTTGCATTTCCCTGTGAATTTCAGAATCAGCTTGTCAATTTCTGCCACAACCAAAGAAGCCATGTGTGGTTTTGATAGGGATTGCATTAAGTCTGAAGGTCAGTTTGTGATGAACACAGGGTGTCCTTACAATTATTTAGTTAGGTCTTCTTTAATTTCTTTCAAGAACGTTTTGTCGTTTTCAGAGCACACGTTTTACAGTTCTTTTTTTTTTTTTAATAGAAAATACACTATGCGTGGCCAACGTTTTACACTTCTTTTGTAGAATTTGTGTTTAATTCTTTTTGACTCTGCTATAAATGGAATTTTTTGACTTGATTTCAGTTGCTCATGGCTAGTGCAGAGAAATACCATGGATATTTGCATATCGATCACAAGATTCTGCAATCTTGCTGAACTTCTTTATTAGTGCTAATATATTTAGTGCATTTCTGAAGATTTTCTATATATAAGATTAAGTCATCTGCAGAGAGATAGTTTTACTTCTTCTTTTCTGATCTGGATGTCCTTTATTCCTTTGTCTTGCTGAATTGCCTTGGCTACAGCCTCCAGTACAATGTTGAATAAAAGTGATGAGAGGAGACATCCTGGTCTTGTTTTTGATCCCAGACGGAGAGCATCCTGCCTTTTACCATTAAGTAGAATGTTAGCTGTGGGGCTTAGCAGACTTCTTTCATCAGGTTGAGGAAATTCCCGTCTACTCCTAGCTTTCTGAAAGTGGTAATTAATTTTTAACTCAAGTGCAAAGGTGAACTGACATTGGAAAGATAGTCTTTTCACCAAATTGAACATCTGTGTGGGGGAAGAAAAGGATCCTTAACCTAGATCCTCATTCCTTATGCAAAAAATAACTCAAAATGATCACAGGTCTAAATGTCAAGCAGAAAGCTACAAAACCTTTAGAAGAAAAAGAAGAAATCTTCACAACCTGGGTCAAGGCTAAAAATATTCTTAAACACAATGACAAAAGCTCAATCTATGAAAGATAAATTGATGAATTGGATTTCATCAAAATTTAAACCTTTTTTCTGTGTAAAAGTCACTGTTAAGAGAATGAAAAGACAGGTTATACACTGGAGAAAGTATTGTGTATGAGTCCGTTCTCATGCTGCTATGAAGAAATACCCAAGACTGGGTAATTTATAAAGGAAAAAGGTTTAATTGACTCACAGTTCCGCATGCCTGGGGAGGCCTCAGGAGCCTTAGAATCATGGCAGAAGGGGAAGCAAGCAACACATCCTTCTTCACATGGTGGCAGGAGAAGGAAGGGGGAAAAGCCCCATATTAAACCATCAGATCTCATGAGAACTCACTATCAAGAGAAGAGTAGCATGGGGGTAACTGCCCCCATGATTCAATTACCTCCCACTGGGTCCCTCCCACAACATGGGGATTATGGGAACTACAATTAAGATGAGATTTGGGTGGGGACACCACCAAACCATATCTATTGTGAATCACATATCAAACAAAAGATTTGTATGCAGGATAGACATATATAATTATTTATTTAACTTTTATGTTCAGGGGTGAACAACAAACGTGCAGGTTTGTTATATGGGTTAACTTGTGTCATGGAGGTTTCTTGTACAGATTAGTTCATCACCCAGGTACTAAGCCTTTGTACTCATTCATTATTTTACCTGATCCTCTCCCTCCTCCCACCCTCCACCCTCCAATAGGCCAGTGGTAGTTGTTCCCCTCTATGTGTCCATGTGTTCTCATCATTTAGCTCCCACTTGTAAGGGAGAACATGTATTTTGGTTTCGGTTTCTGCATTAGCTTGCTAAGGATAATGGCCTTCAGCTCCATCCATGTTCCTGCAAAAAATATTATCTCATTCTTTTTTACGGCTGCATAGTATTCCATAGTGTAGTTGTACCACATTTTCTTTATCTAATCTATCACTGATGGGCATTCAGGTTGATTCTATGCCTTTGCCATTGTGAATAGTGCTGCATGTGCCTTTATGATACAACAATTTATATTCCGTTGGGTATATATCCAGTAATGGGATTTCTGGGTTGAATGCTAGTTCTGTTTTTAGGTCTTTCAGGAATCACTACACTGTTTTCCACAATGGTTGAACTAATTTACACTTCCACCAACAGTGTATAAGCGTTCCTTTTTCTGCACAGATTCACCAGCACCTGTTATTTTTTTTGCTTCAGAATACACGTTTTTTAACTCTTAAAATCAACAGCTGGGCCCAGTGGCTCACACCTGTAATCCCAGCACTTTGGGAGGCCGAAGCAGGCGGATTATGAGGTCAGGAGTTTGAGACCAGCCTGGCCAGCATGGTGAAATCCCGTCTCTACTAAAACTACAAAAATTAGCCAGGCACGGTGGCACCTGCCTGTAATCCCAGCTACTCGAGAGGCTGAGGCAGGAGAATCGCCTGAGGGAGGTGAAAACTGCAGTGAGCTGAGATCACGCCCCTGCACTCCAGCCTGGTGACAGAGAGACTCCATCTCAAAAGAAAAAGAAATCAGCAGTAAGGCCAGGCACAGTGGCTCATGACTGTAATCGCAGTGCTTTGGAAGGCCGAGTCAGGAGGCTCACTTGAGGCCAGGAGTTCAAGGCTGTAATGAGCTAGACACAGCGAGACCCTGTCTCCAAAAATAAAAAAATCAATCTGTAGAAAATACAACAACCTAAAAATGGGCAAAGGACTTGAACAGACATTTCACCAAAGAGGATACATGGGTGCAAATCAGCACGAGAAGTTCCGTGTTGGGAAAACGCAGATTCAATAGTGAAGAGGTTCCTGTGCATGCCCATTAGATGCTAGAAGCTGAGCGCGTGTGAGCCTACGGTTACACGGTGGTTCCTAGAAAGACGGTAGATTTAAACCCAAATATATCCGTGATTACAAATCCATGAGAAGAGTTCATCATAAGACATAAATTCTGTTTCTGGAATTTACATTTACAATACATATGCAGAAAGACTGAAAATGAGAGGCTGAGCAAGATGGCTCACACCTATAACCCCAGCACTTTGGGAGGCCAAGGCAGAGGGATTAAAGGAGGTGAGGAGTTTGAGACCAGTCTGGCCAATATGGCAAAATCCTGTCTCTACTAATGATACAAAAATTAGCCGGATGTGGTGGCATACGCCTGTCATCCCACCTACTGGGAAGGCTGAGCCACAAAAGTCGTTGCAACCCGGGAGGTGGAGGTTGCAGGGAGGCCAGATCGAGCCACCGCACCAGCCTGGGCCACAGGACGAGGCTCTGTCTCAAAACAAGTAAGTAAATAATAAAATGTTTAAAAGGAATAAAAATAAAACTTATCAAAAAGAAACAGGAAGTTGGAATCATCTTGGAATAACAAAAGAAGTTGAGTCCGTTCATCAAAGCTTTCCCACGAAGAAAACTCCAAGCCAGAGGGCATCAGTAACAAATTGCTGCAGACACTTACGGAAGAAGGGATCAAATTTTACCTCCAAAAGAGTTTTGTTGTTTGTTGAGACAGTGTCTCTGTTGCCCAGGCTGGAGAGCAAGGGCCCAGTCTCGGCTCATGGCAACCTCAATCTCCTGGGTTCAAGCGATTCTCCTGCCTCGGCCTCCTGAGTAGCTGGGGCTACAGGCGCACACCACCAGGCCTGGCTAATTCTTCTGTATGTTTACTAGAGACGGGGTGTCCCCACGTTGGCCAGGCTGGTCTCGAACCCCTGACCTCGTGATCCACCCGCCTCGGCCTCCCAAAGTGCTAAGATCACAGGCATGAGCCGCCGTGCCCAGCTCCAAGAAAAGTTCTTTTAGAAATGAAAAACGTAAAAGAGTAATACCTGACCCATCTTTTGAAGCCATCTTCCCTTTGACACCAAAACCAGGCATGGATATAACAAGAAATGGAAATTATAGGCCAGTTTCACTCACGAACATAGAGGCAAAATCCCAGGCAAAAACATCAACAAACTGAATCCAGCCACCTGGGAAAGGGTCGTCTCACCGGCTGCAGCCGCGGCCACACCAGGAGGCGAGGCTCCGACACCGGAAAGTCGCTCGCAGTGCCGCCCTGTCCTGGCGCTGGGGGAAGGGGCTGATCATCGCCTGTGGCTGCCAGAATGAATCCCGACAAACTCGGTAGCTTAAAACAGCAGGAATCCGTCCTCTCACTGCCCGGGAGGAGGCCAGCTGTCCAAGATCAAGGCGTTGGCCGGCCCGGCTCCCTCCAAAGGCCTTCACACCACCTGCTGGCGGGGGCTCCGTCTTCGTGGGTCTGCGACTCTCCTCTCTGCCCATGTCTCTCTCTTTTTTCCTTTTTTTTTTGACACGGTCTCCCTCTGTGGCCCAGGCTGGAGCGCGGTGGCACAGTCTCAGCTCACGGCAACCTCCGCCTCCCGGGTTCAAGCGGTTCTCCTGCCTCAGCCTCCCAAGTAGGTGACACTACAGGCACCTGCCACCGTACCCGGCTAATTCTTTTGTATTTTTAGTAGAGACAGAGTGTCATCGTGTTGGCCAGGCTGGTCTCAAACTCCTGACCTCAGGTGACCCACCCGCCTGAGCCTCCCAGAGTGCTGAGATTACAGGTGTGAGCCACCCACGAGGCCCTTTTTGCTCGTTTTTAAAGAGTCTTGCTGCAGGCTCACGGCTCACTGCGGTCTCAGCCTCACAGGCTCTGGCAATCCGCCTGCGTCAGCCTCCAGAGCAGCCAGGAATACAGGCGCACACCAGCACACTGGCTGAGTTTTATTTCTTGTCGATATGGCGTCTAGCAGTGTTGCCGATCCTCCCACCTTGGCTACCCAAAGTGTTGGGATTACAGGCATGAGCCACTGTGCCCAGCCTAAACTACAATTCGTTTCTGCGAGTAATGTAATTGTGTACTTAGAAAAGTCTTTAAAAATCCAGGCCGGGCGCGGTGGCTCACACCCGTAATCCCAGCACTTTGGGAGGCCGAGGCGGGCGGATCACCTGAGGTCAGGAGTTCGAGACCAGCCTGACCAACCTGGCAAAACCCTGTCTCTACTAAAAGTACAAAAATTAGCTGGGCGTGGTGGCGTGTGCCTGTAATCCAGCTACTGGGGAGGCTGAGGCAGGAGAATCGCTTGAACCCGGGAGGCAGAGGTTACAGTGAGCCGAGATTGCGCACTGCACTCCAGCCTGGGCAACAAGAGCGAAACTCTGTCTAAACAAACAAAAAAACCCAGTAGTGGGCATCTGGTCAGTGCCCCACAGCCACTCACCGAGCGGCTCTGCCCTCACGGTCAGTGCCATGCCCTCGGAGGATGCTCACGCGAGGCTCTGGCCCTTCGGATCCCAGGGGTGTTACTAGGACTTTGTGGCTACCTGGCTCTGGAACCTCCCGAAGTCTGGGTCGTGAGCAGCAGGTTTTTCCTGCAGGAAAGACCCCAAACTCTCTCCCTCTCTACTGCCCTTCCTTTCTGCTCTCATCGACAAGGCCTTGCTCCAGCCCACCTCCCAGGGAGACATGGAGCCACGTGCACACAGCCCTCACCAGGAACACCCGGACCTCTTCCTCCCTGTGCCCCAAAACTACAGGGCATCCCCTCCAGCCCGACTGCCCCACCAGCCTGGCACCCCCACCAGCCCTCCAGCCTGGTACCCCTGCCTCCAGCCCGGCGGTCCCTTCCAGCACCCCAACCGGCCCCATACCCCCACGTGCCCAGGGCTCTGCCAGCCTAATGCCCCCCACCAGCTCGGCACCCCCTCCAACTGGGTGTCCTCTCCACCCCGGCACCCCCGCCAGCCTGGTGCCCCCTCCAGCCCAGTGGACATCCCCTCCAGTCCCCCACTTCAAGACCCACATTTTGTCTATTAGCTGAG
Source organism: Plecturocebus donacophilus (assembly GCA_004027715.1). Classification (NCBI taxonomy): domain Eukaryota; kingdom Metazoa; phylum Chordata; class Mammalia; order Primates; family Pitheciidae; genus Plecturocebus; species Plecturocebus donacophilus. Next base: position 5,876 of record PVKP010022991.1, on the reverse strand, counting down.
GTCACAGCAGCTGCTGTACGACTGCACTAGGTGCGTCTTTTTCTACAGTTTTGGTTTGTTGGTTGGTTCATTTTTGAGACAGAGTTTCGCTCATGTCACCCCGGCTGGAGTGCAGTGGCACGATCTCAGCCCACTGCAACTTCTGCCTCCCGGGTTCAAGCGATTCTCCTGCCGCAGCCTCCCAAGTAGCTGGGATTACAGGCGCACGCCACCTCGTCCAGCTAATAGTTTGCGTTTTTAGTAGAGACGGAGTTTCACTGTGTAGACCAGGCTGGTCTCCAATTCTTGACCTCACGTGGTTCACCTGCCTTTCTAATACAGCAGCGTAGATAGTTTTTGGGGCCACCGCCCGATGGCCGCATCTGGCCATCCTAGAACTCAAAATCAGACCATGCGGGGCAGACTGACACTGAAAATCTCCGCTGTTTCTAACCGCTGACCTTGGCTTCTGTACGCACTGCTTGCTTGCTTGCAAAATCCCCAGCCCCCGGAAGAAGTGTTTTTTTAGCATAAAAGCCCAGCTCTCCCTCAACTCGGGGCCACGGGTTGGAGAGACGTGAGTCCTCCGTGGTCGCCGGCAATAAAGACCCTGCAATTTGTCATACTTTTGTCTTGGTGCTGGTCTCTTTATCTCGCCCCAAAACGTAACAGCTTGGCCTCCCACAGTGCTGGGATCACAGGCTGAGCTGCCAGGCCACACCTTGTTCTGCAGTTGTGATCCTGACGTCTTACCCGTTCCTCCACCCGGAACACCCAGGTGCGTGGAGCAGCCCCAATCTCCATGGATAAAATGACTTTCTTGACAAGAGTCATTCCTGAGCCTGCACGTCACCCTCCCTGATTAAAACAAGTCCCGGGTTCATTTAAAAAACATATAGGCCCCAAATTTAGGAGGCTACAGCCCACACCCCTGCAACCAGCATCTCACGTCTTCCCTGCAGTTTACAGCAGCACCTTGGAGACCTGGCGAGAGCCCCCCGCCCCGCTCCTGGCCCTCCTCATGCCCCGTCAGGTGTGCAGCCCCACTCCCAGCATGACCCTCGGCAGCACAGCTGAGGTCACCTGAGGCCCCTCCATCGGGAAGCACTGTCTTTGCTTGGCCACCAGGACCCCCCACTTGCCAGCCACTCCCTCTGCCCTCCCGCACTTCGTGCTACCATGCGGGCCAAGGCTCAGACCTCAGGCCGAGGCCCCAGCAGCACCCGGCTACCGCATCCGGGGCCCTGCCCGCCTCCCACCATGCCCTGGGTTCTCACATTCCATTCTCCAGCCCCAAATTCCAGTTCACGCAGCCAGCCGCTCACCCGACACCCACGAAGATGCCAAGGCTGAAGGCTGTTGGCAGGTCCAAGGCGGGCTCTCAAGCAGCGGTTCCCACCCTTGCCTGCCCAGCTCAGACCACCCACCATGGGCCCGGCCAGCACGGCTCTCTTCATCACACCCACAACCAAGGCAGCGGCTGATCCTGTGCCCCATGGGCCAGACCCCACCTAGTCCGGTTGCCCCCCCAAGCCCACCTGAGCGCCAGAACCTCCCCACCAGCCGCTGGGGGCAGAAGCCTGGGCGCTGGCCCTGCCTGCTCTCAGCTGGTGCCCCCCTCGCAGCTGGGCCCCCTCGGACACCTGTGTCCTCCCGTTTTGAGCACTTTCCTCTGTGGCGTTTGCTCTTCCCTCTGGGACGTGGCCATGGGGCCCCTCGGAATGGCACGTATTAGGCACCAAGTGACTTCAGGTGGAATGACTGAACGAGGGACTGGCCCAGCACAGCCAGGCAGCAAGAGGCTGGGCAGGACTCCCTCCGACTACGACGAGGAAGGGATGGCTCCAGACCCAGTGCTCCCAGCGGTCAAGGAGCCTGGGCAGGGGTGCAGATGACGGTGAGCCAGTGTGGGCACACGCAGACCACGCGGCCGGAGCTGAGCACAGACACAGGACTCCACAGCCACCAGCCACCATGCACAAGGACACGGGGTAGACAACGGCCGTGGGGACAAAGCTGTCGGGGTCCCCGTGAGATAAACAGGAGCCACTTAGACACATTTCTCTCCAGCTGAGCGCAGCAGCTCACGCCTGTAATCCCAGCACTTTGGGAAGCTGAGGCGGGCAGATCACTTGAGGTCAGGAGTTCGATACCAGTCTGGCCAACATGGTGAAACCTTCCCTCTAAAATCAGCCAGGTGTGGTGGTGTGCACCTGTGATCCCAGCTACTCGCGAGGCTGAGGCAGGAGAATCGCTTGAACCCAGGAGGCGGAGGTGGCAGTGAGCCGAGATCACGCCATTGCACTCCAGCCTGGGCGACAGAGTGAGACACTGTCTCAAAAAAAACACACATACACTACTCTCTGGCCGGGCACAGTGGCTCAATCCCAGCACTTTGGGAGGTAGAGGCGGGCAGATCACTTGAGGTCAGGAGTTTGAGACTAGCCTGGGGGGCATGGTGAAACCCTGTGTACTAAAACTAAAAATACAAAAATTAGCTGGGCATGGTGGCATGCACCTGTAGCTCCAGCTACTCAGCAGACCGAGGTGGGAGGATTACGAGCCTGGGAGATGGAGGCTGCAGAAAGCTGCGATTGTGCCACTGGTCACAGCAGGACCTTGTCTCAAAAAAGAGAAACACTGCTGTCCAACCAAAGCTGGGCGTCCAGGGGGAGGGGCACCTGCCACAGGCCCCCAAAGTTGTGGTCCTGACCTGGCCGGAGTCCCAGTCAGCCTCATCCCTCAAGGCAGCGTCGGCCAGGCCCATGTGAAGGAACCTAGAAGTAGCAACAAAGAAAGCAGAGGCCAGGAAGGCGGAGCCGGACAAAATAGGAATGCATGCAAGACACTGCACTTGGCTCTCACTAACTGGTTTTTCTTTTTCAGATGGGGTCTCACTCTGTTGCCCAGGCTGGAGTGCAGCAACGAGATCATAGCTCACCTGGCCTCGCATAGCCTTGGCCTCCCTTCTATCAGCTGGGGTTACAGGCACACACCATCATGCCCAGCTAATTTTTTATTTTTTGTAGTGGGGGATCTCCCTATGTTGCCCAGACTGGTCTTGATCTCCCAGGCCCATGTAATCCTCTGACCTGGGCCTCCCGAAGTGCTGGGATTACAGGCACGAGCCACTGCATCCAGCAGTGCCATCTCTTAAAAAACATTAGTTTCGGCCCGGCGCGGCGGCTCACACCTGTAATCCCAGCACTTTGGGAGGCCGAGGTGGGTGGATCACCTGAGTTCAGTAGTTGGAGACCAGCCTGGACAACATGGTGAAACCCCGTCTCTACTTAAAATAAATTAGCCGGACGTGGTGACACATGCCTGTAGTACCAGCCACTCGGGAGGCTGAGGCAGGAGAATCACCTGAACCCAGGAGGCGGAGGTTTCAGTGAGCCGAGATGGCACCACTGCCCTCCAGCCTGGGCGACAGAGGGAGACTCCATCTCAAAAACAACAAAAAACATTAGTTTCTAGTTTTGTTGGAGTCAAGTTTGTCACACTTCCCAGTGAGCGCCTTGGTCTCACAGCCTGGTCCCCTCTGCTGTCTCCTGTGGAGGCGTCTCCACCTCTGGGTCTTCCTGGGGAGCCAGCTGCACTGTCCCCACACAGGCTGTCCAGGGTGCAGGGCCTGCTGCCCCAGCCAGGGATGCTGCAGGCTCCATGGTGTCGGCCCTGGTGTCAGGCCACATGGCAGAGGGCAAAGGCTGCCTCTGACCTTACGGGGCCACACAGCCCCGCCACCCCAGCTTTAACCCTGTGGACCGGTGACACCAGGACCTAAAGAACAAGAGGCCATGACTTCAAGCGACTCAAGCCACTGTATGTGTGATAACAGCTGGGGTTGAAGGCCAGGGCCCCATCCCTGCCCCTTCCTCACGACAGGCTGCGAATGCTAGAGCAAGCTGGGGCACGCCAGGAGTGCCGCAGCACCTACCAGCCTCCCTCCCACCGGCCTCCCTCCCACGGCGCCGGCCTCCCTCCCGCGGCCCCGGCCTCCCTCCCGCGTCCCTGACCTCCCTCCCATGGCCCTAGCCTCCCTCCCACCGGCCTCCCTCCCACAGCCCTGGCCTCCCTCCCACGGCCCTGGCTTCCCTCCCGCCGGCCTCCCTCCTGCGGCCCTGGCCTCCCTCGGAGAGCTAAGCAGATCCCCAGCACAATTAGTGCCTGAAGAATAGCTTAGTTTATAGTGTTATTACTCAGTTATTTCCTTCATATAATCCTTTATATATAATCACATCTTAGTTTACAGAATTAGTGACTGAAGAATATCCTAAACTCAGTTATTTCCATACATATATACAATTATACTTAGTTCATAGTCAGAGGAATGCCTAGAGCAGACACAGTACAGAGCACGAATTAAGGGATAAACAGCTATACATATATGAGCATAACTTGCTTACAGTCGGAGGAATGCCTGAAGCAGACACAGTGCAGAGCATGATTTAAGGGAAAACAGTTACACCAGGACAAGAATCCATGGCCCAGGCGGCAGCGTTCAGTATCATGGCAGGCTTGGGGCGAGAGCCACTCCTCCTGATAAAGGAGTTGTAGGACTTTGCTCCAGTTCCTGTGGGAGGCTGCCCTCAGACCGGCAATCCCACGAGCCTCCGAGGGCTTAAAACCCCTCTGGTATAATCTCGCCTTGGCGACTGTGAACTTTATCAGCTCTTGTTACCGTGCTGGCTCAAAAGCATCCTCCTATAGAACTCATCGGAAGCTGCCGGCAGGTGGCTGTGGACCGGTCAGCTCTGCTACTGTGCTGACTCAAGAGCATCCGCCTATAGAATTCCTTGGAAGTAGCCTGCCCTAGACAAGAGATATTGCACACTGCACTCTCCGCTGCACACGACCCACTTCCTAATCTCGGTGACCTAATGGGGCGGACCCCTTGTTTACTAGGCACGTGATTGTCTTGACCCTATCACTGTCCTTAAGATGACTTCACTCACTACCCTTCCCCATCTTGTACCCAATAAATACAGATGCTCCTGGACATTCGGGGCCTCACCTGTCTCTGCTCGTAGGTGGCATGGCCCCCGAGCCCAGCTGCTTTTCCAGTCCTTCTGTGTCCTGTCTCTTTACTTCTTGGATCCTGAGCCTCAGCACAGCGATAGGGGACACCCCACGACCCTGTAGGGCTGTGGCCCTACACATGGGAGTCCTGGGTCTCTGGCTATAGAAGCAGGGCTTTACGTGGACGTGCTCCCAGCATAAGAAGAGCCTGTCCGGAAGCCGAGGCTGGCTGAGCGCACAGGGGACCTTTGAGGCTGCAGTCGAGGAGGGCTGAGGGCTGAGTGCCTGACACAGGGCTGGACCCAGCAGCTGCAAGTGGCGGGAACCCTTAGGAGGAGCCGGCAGAGGGGCCGGAGGGTGGACAGCCCATGGAGCGTCTGCACACGGCCCACAGCCTGCAGGAGGCCCAGCCGCGTGAGCCGGTCAGGGAGGTGCTCCTGAAAGGGAGGCCTTGCTGGCCATGGCCGAGTCCTGAGGTGCTCCTGAGACCCGGGCACGGGAATGGGGAAGCAGGCAGCCTAGGTGTGTCCACCCCAGGGCCAAGGATGCCCGGACAGGCTGAGGCGGAGCCGCAGACCGGGGTGTGCGCTGTAGCACAGGCACAAGCCCCAGGCCGGTGGGAAAGGCTCCAGTGAGGGCGTGTTCTGGCAGGCGGGATGGATGTGGCCCCAGGGCAGGCTGGCAGGAGCCTGAAGGTGGCCCCACCAGCCCGTCTCTGCCCACCTCAGGCCAGAGTCCGAGGGCCCCAGAAGAGAGGGAGCCTGACAAGGGAGGCAGGGGAGGCCTCAGGGCCACCTGTGCCTGCTGGTGGGGGCAGGGAGTGCCATGAGGCCAAGCCTCCTTCCGCCAGGCTGGGGCACATCCCTGGGACACAGATG
>PVKP010022990.1:0-36873 GCA_004027715.1 Plecturocebus donacophilus | reverse complement strand
GATTGTATATCTAGAAGACCCCATCGTCTCAGCCCAAAATCTCCTGAAACTGATAAGCAACTTCAGCAAAGTCTCAGGATACAAAATCAATGTGCAAAAATCACAAGCATTCCTATACACCAATAACAGACTTAAAGAGAGCCAAATCAAGAACAAACTGCCATTCACAATTGCTACAAAAAGAATATAATACCTAGGAATACAACTAACAAGGAGTGTAAAGGACCTCTTCAAGGAGAACTACAAACCACTGCTCAATGAAATAAGAGAGGATACAAACAGATGGAGAAACATTCCATGTTCATGGTTAGGAAGAATCAATATCGTGAAAATGGCCATTCTGCCCAAAGTAATTTACAGATTCAACACTATCCCCATCAAGCTACCAATGACCTTCTTCACAGAACTGGAAAAAACCCCCTTAAACTTCATATGGAACCAAAAGAGAGCCCACATAGCCAAGTCAATTCTAAGCAAAAAAAAAAAAAAAAAAAAAAACAAAGCAGGAGGCATCACACTACTGGACTTCAAACTATACTACAAGGCTACATTAATCAAAACAGCATGGTACTGGTACCAAAACAGAGACATAGACGAATGGAACAGAACAGAGGCCTCGGAGGCAACACAACATATCTACAACCATCTGATCTTTGACAAAGCTGACAAAAACAAGCAATGGGGAAAGGATTCCCTGTTTAATAAATGGTGTTGGGAAAACTGGCTAGCCATGTGCAGAAAGCAGAAACTGGACCCCTTCCTGACACCTTACACTAAAATTAACTCCAGATGGATTAAAGACTTAAACATAAGCCCTAACACCATAAAAACCCTAGAAGAAAATCTAGGCAAAACCATTCAGGACATAGGCGTAGGCAAGGACTTCATGACCAAAACACCAAAAGCGTTGGCAACAAAAGACAAAATAGACAAATGGGACCTAATCAAACTCCACAGCTTTTGCACGGCAAAAGAAACAGTCGTTAGAGTGAATCGACGACCAATAGAATGGGAAAAAATTTTTGCAGTCTACCCATCTGACAAAGGGCTGATATCCAGAACTTACAAAGAACTAAAACAGATTTACAAGAAAAAAACAAACAAGCCCATTCAAAAGTGGGCAAAGGATATGAATAGACACTTTACAAAAGAAGACATACATGAGGCCAATAAACATATGAAAAAATGCTCATCATCACTGGTTATTAGAGAAATGCAAATCAAAACTACATTGCAATACCATCTCACGCCAGTTAGAATGGTGTTCATTAAAAAATCTAGAGACAACAGATGCTGGAAAGGATGTGGAGAAATAGGAACACTCTTACACTGTTGGTGGGAGTGTAAACTAGTTCAACCATTGTGGAAGACAGTGTGGCGATTCCTCAAGGACCTAGAAATAGAAATTCCATTTGACCCAGCAATCCCATTACTGGGTATATATCCAAAGGATTATAAATTGTTCTACTATAAGGACACATGCACACAAATGTTCATTGCAGCACAGTTTACAATAGTAAAGACCTGGAACCAACCCAAATGCCCATCGATGATAGACTGGACAGGGAAAATGTGGCACATATACACCATGGAATATTATGCAGCCATCAAAAATGATGAGTTTGTGTCCTTTGTAGGGACATGGATGAACCTGGAAACCATCATTTTCAGCAAACTGACACAAGAACACAAAATCAAACACCACATGTTCTCACTCATAGGTGGGTGTTGAACAATGAGAACACATGGACACAGGGAGGGGAGCACTACACACTGGGGTCTGTTGGGGGGAATAGGGAAGGGACAGTGGGAGGGTGGGGAGTTGGGGAGAGATAGCATGGGGAGAAATGCCAGTTATAGGTGAAGAGGAGGAAGGTAACAAATCACACTCCCACGTGTGTACCTATGCAACAATATTGCATGTTCTTCACATGTACCCCAAAACCTAAAATGCAATAAAAAATAAAATTAAAAAAAAACCTTCAATAAATGCTTCTTGACCACCAAAAAAAAAAAAAAAAAAAAGAGAGAGAGAGAGATGAGGCTGCAGCATGCTCAGAAAGGCCTGGGTTATAGTGTTATAGTTCTCCCAGCGGTTAAGGATGTGATCTTGGGTAAACTGTGCATCCTCTCTAAACTGCACTGCCTTTTGTCTGTAAAACAGGAAGGATGGTATTTACTCCCAGAGTCATCAAAGGATTTGGTTGGAGGAAAAGAAAGAAATGGGCTGAGCCCACATCTGGCACAGTGAGAGCACTGTAGTTAACTATTGTGCTGGACTGTGTTGTTCCTGTGTTATTGACGTGCTGCTGGTGGTGGTCCAGAAGCTATTACCTTAATTGGTTATGTGGATTTTCCTTCATGCTGACTAATTGTGTGTGACATTGTGAAACATAGCCATACACCATAACTGGCAAAGGCAAATGCAATGGAAAAATGCAAGGAAGTGCAGGTAAATAGCTAATGGGCTGCAGAGGGAAGCTAGTCCTTGGAGGGCTTGATCAAGGAAGGTCCCTTTGCATGTCACTTGTGAAGAAGAGAGGACAGAGAAGAGGTATAGGGCAGTGTTAGTACATCGCAGAGTGTACCTGGAAGGAGACATGAAAGGAGGACATTTTTCTCTGGGACATGGGGACTCCACTTGCATAAACTCTGGGATTAGGGCAAAGAACTATCATGAGAACAAGGGCTTCCCTGAACCTCCCATGCTCATTGACTGACTAAACCCTGCACTTCTTTCCTTCACTCTTGTCTGTTTTCTATTACCTCTGTTATTGGACTGGACTGACAACCACCTGATCTATCCCAAATGCCTTGAAATGTGTTGAATGGGTGTGGCACGCCCTTAGCAGGGTGGCACTACCCCACAGGAATTTGTTTATACCCTTGGCATGGAAAATAGCAGGAAATGAATGATGACTGATAACTGAGGATGCTATTTATTATTGTCTAAAGGAATACTGTACTATATTTATAAGCCACTCCCAAATTGTTGATTCTCAATGAGTACCATACCATACCTTTCCTTTAAATAAGGGATCCTGAGAACTGAAGGCAAGCGAGTTCCAGGAGTCCAAGACAGAGCCACCAACCACGAGGATCCCTGGCCCAGGTAGGTGATCCTCCTGTGCTGGCTTTAAAGGCCAACAGGCATGAATAGGGAAGTAGAGTAATGTCTGGCCATCTAGCCCCCTTGCTTTTTATCCCCACTGGAAGCACATCTGAATTTCTAAATATGATCTCTAAGACCTGCCCAGAATACCTTGCTCTCAGCCCCAGTAGCAGCCTGCTCTCTCCCAGGAGGGCTTCCACCAACAAGCAGGGGATTGCCAGGGGGGCCAGGCAGACACTAGCTTAGGAAACCTGCAAACCCCGGAAATGCTTGTCCTTTCTCTGAAGGCTCAGTAGACTGACTTCAGAATCTAGAAAATATTGGTCCTTGTAAACAGATTTTGGGTGCAAAGAAACGGATATCAGATGGCCAGATGCACTGCTTCTTTAGGGAGTTCTGTGGAAGCTCCCTGCATTTATCTTAATGCGGGTGGCGGATTTCAGGAGTACCCCCAGGGATGGCTCCAGGTCCTCTAGGCTGTGAGCATCCTTCTGTCCCTCAACAGCACCACAGCATCTTTATGTCTTTGGATATCTACATTTCTGCCAGACCTCTCTTGCTCTGATATCCTGGCTGCCAAATTCTCTGTCAAGTGCCTCCAATTTTCTGTGTCCTTTGATTTACCCCAACTTGACAGAGGCAGTTATGCTTCATGTATTCAGGGTTACTGCCAAACCACAAACAGGTTAAGACCAAATAGTAGATATCCCTGTCCTTAACGACCTGTCAGCTCTACTCACCTGCTCCTGCTCGGTGTCCTTACTGTTGAGTCCTGAAGCCTTCCTTGTCATTTTTATTTTTTTGCACGAACAATTTAATTCCCTTTGTCTCACTCCTAAACCATTCTTAAAGGATTGGGTTTCGACACAAACTGCCTATCTCTATCTCTGCAATCTTAAAAGTGATGTGATTTTGAACAAGTCACTTAACTTCAGATTTTTTATCTGTAAGATAGGAATACCAGTTTTTGCTCCATTTCTGTCCTATGTTGGCCTGGACTGATGTTGTGAAAGCATCCTTGTCAACTGAGATAGGGTTTGCAAAATTTGTATATATATCTGTATTTATGTATATAAATTTATATATATATTATATCTATTATATATTATATTAGATATGTTATATACTTATATATATTAGTATATAGTATATAATTATGTACTATATAAATATATATTTATATACTATTTATAGTATATAAATAGTATATATAATATGCTAATATATATTATACATGTTATAATATATATTAGTATATACTATTTTATATATATACTATATACTATATTATTATTATATATTTTATGTATAATATATAATAAATATATATCTAATATATACTATTATAATATATATATTGTATATATATTTGTATATATAAAGAAGCAATCTGATCCAAAGATATTAGAGATTGAGCCTCCTGGGACTTTTGGTGGCTTAGGTTTTCATGAAAAGAGGTTACAGAGCAACTTCTTTTTGTTAGACCAAGATTAGGCTACTGCAGAGACTCAGCAAACTTTTACAGAAGGTGTCAAATGGCAAGGATTTTAGGCTTCGCTGGCCAGATGATCTCTCAACTACTCAATGGTGCTATTGTAGCCTCAAAGCAGCCGGAAACAATGTGCAAACAGGGCATAGCTGTGTTCCAATAAAACTTTATTTAAAAAAACAGGCAGGGACAAGATTTGGCCAAGGACCATAGCATGCCAGCCCCAAGACTAGAGCAATGCACTTTTAACTTTTTAAATTCTATTTTATTTTTATAAAATGCCAAGATCCACAAAATTGTTATTGCACCCCATGTGTTAGCACAGTGACTCACAGTTTGGAAAATTCTGCTTTGAAGGTGTGATAGACAGAAGAGCAAGGCCTGGCCCCTTGGGACCCTTCTGGTTGCAGCGAGCATTTCTAACAAGAGAGTAAGGCCAGTGGCCTATTCAGCATTAGGGATATCAGCAAGGTGTCCTGGGGTCAGAAGATGCCATAACTGGTCCCTTTTCTGTCTCCTTAGGTCTTGCACTTCATTCCATTTTCTGTTGAGCAATAACTCACGTTGAAAATGTCCTTTGTGGAGGAGAACTCAGGAGTGAAAATGGGCTCTGAAGACTTGGAAAGAGATGAACCCCAGTGCTGCTCAGAAGGTAAGGTTCTTGTGGAAATCCATCTCAGGGCAGAAGTGTAATTCCTAAAGTGGACTTCGCTGGGTACTGTGTACAGACCCAGCTGTTTCCTGCTGACCTTGCACAGTAAGTGAGCTTTCAAACTCCCCTGGACAAATAACTAGACAAGAGAAATTCTGGAAGGAAAAAGAAAACTTTGCTGCAGTGTTCAGGTGCATCAGGTGGTAGATAAAAGGATCATTCTCACCTACAGATTTGGGCTTTAACATCCTGTTTGCCAACTGGATGGTTGCATATCCTTCTTCTTCTCTCCCAACATTAACAGGTGGAAGAGAAGCTTCCAATGAGAAGTGACTCTCTGAGGCTGGGTTGAAAGAATGACCCAGGCACAGGGCATCTGAGTATTCCATGAGGAATGCATTTGGGTATTGCCCATAGGGGACAATAGGAGGAGGCTTTTGACCCAAATAACTGTCTCCTAGGGTGTGAAGGGAGAGGCCTGTAACATGCCAGAGGCCAAACCCCTGAGCCCGTTCATCTCTATTGTTCTATGTTTTTGATGAGGAAAGCTATGATTTAATGTCATTACTATCATGCTGCTCCAGTATTTCTCAGCAAGTACACAGAAGAAAAAATTAAATGGTCCCTCATACCCCTAAATCCTTGGAAAATCTCAATTGCTTATGCTAATCTCACTGCATCTGACTGCAGACCCAGCTGGAAGCCCCCTGGAGCCAGACCCAAGCCTCCCCTCCATGAGTTTTGTTCACTCAAGTAAGGCTGCAGGTGAGGTGATGGGGGTGGCTGGGGTGTGAGGGTGAGGATGGGATATGGTGCCACTGGGCCCTCTTAGGAGGCGGGAGAATTGTAGACTGGGGATACCTAATGGTGCTGGATGGGGCTGAGACCTTCCCTTTGCAGAAGCAGCTCCCATCAGGAGAGACTTGGAAAGATGGGCCTAGGGAGGGACAAGTGATGCTCACCTGCCAGGAGGCACAGGGCAAGGAAGAGTTTGTGCCTGGGAACCTTCCAGATACGTCTTCTGACCATAGTCAAGAGGCTGGTGGCACAGATCCCCTCAGCACTGATGACAAACAGCCATGTGGCCAGTGGGGGTGCAGGGACACCCACACCACCAAGGGCTCAGGGCGACGTCTTCAGAGCCTGAACCTTCCTCTCATGCTGCCATATGAACACCACAACACCCCAATAGGAAATTGTTAATATCACCACTGTTCATATCTGGAAACTGAGACAGGCAGTGGAGATTCCCTGCACCAGGTGACACTGGTAGTAAGTGACAGATGTGGAAATTTAAAGGGACTATAACGTCTGCCTGCCCGACTCAGGCTTAAGGCTCCCATCACCTCCTCTTCTCAGGACAGAGTCAGGAGACCTCAGTCTGAGCCCCAGATAGTGCAGGCTAATGTGTGAATACTGAGCCTCACTTTGTCAGTAAAATGAGAAAGAGGACCAAATGGGACGAGGTGTTTAAGGGTGCCTGGCACAGTAGGGGGAGGCTGCTGTCATTGCCTTTACCACTGCTGCCAGAGTTACCTTTGATGTTTTGGATTTTTGTAGTTACACCGTTGCTGGCTTTGGATCTGCACTGTGTCCACTCCAGGTGCAACCTGGAGGTTCCAGGCACACAAGCCTGTCTGCTGGGCCTGTCCTGGCTTCTTGTCAGGGCTGGGATCTCCCTCCAGATTTGAAGGAGATTCAAATCTGGTCCTCAAAGTCTGGTCCTCAAACTGTCAGCAGCATCAGCTCCTAGAACAGTGTTAGGAATGCAGATTCCCAGGCCCCACCACAGACCTCCTGCGTCAGAAACTCAGGGGGCTAAGGCTTTAGGGGCTGCTTTAACAAGCCTTCCAGGTTATTGTGGTACACCTTGAAAGTCTGAGAGCTACTGCCCTATAGAAAATTACTATTGTCTTAAAGCTGGCGCTAGCACTGATGTTACTTCTGCTGTGGGAGTACCACTTCCCTATAGAAAACAACTGCCAGCACCTTAAAACCACTCACACCTTCAGAGTGGCCTTGAGAAAGATTTGGGGTCAAGAAGATGAGCAAGAACACTACTTAAGAGGTTAGTGAACTAGTCGGCACGCAAGACGCAGAGAGCCTATGTCAGGCTGTGATAGGAGCGAAACAGAAATAAAAAAAAGAACAGGTTTAAGAAACACTTAAGAGGTACAAAGTAAAATGATGATGCTAGAAAAGCAGCTTCTTAAAAATAGCATTTTCCAGTCTCACTCTGGACTAACTGAATGAGAATCTCAGGGGTTCAAGGCTCAGGTATCCATAGTCTTAAAACGCCACCCACCAGGTGATTCCCAGTGCGCACCAGGGTTGAGAGCCACCACCCTAGGCCATGCCACTCAAAAGTCCTCAGACCAGCAGTACCCATAGCTCTGGGAGCGCATCAGAAAGGCAGAGCCTTGGCACCACCCAGACCTACTGAACCATAGTTTCCAGGTGATTTCTTGCACATTAAAGTGTGGGAAATGGAAAGGCTTAGAGTTCAGCTAGCTCAGTAACTATCAGTCAACCTAAACCTGTACCATGAACTCAGAATGTCTGGGTGGGGCCCAGAAAGGCTCCTGAAGAGATTCTGATGTAATGAAGGGCTGAGACCCTTGGACCTCATCTGACCCCATGTCACTGGGAAGTTACTTAGGAGCTCGCCTGGGGCCAGTCATCTCTTCCATAGGCACCGAGTGTCCACGATACTTGGGGCACTACAGGGTGGGAGGTGGAGGATCACAGGTGAGTCAGACAGGGAGCCTGCTTCTGGGTAGTTCACAGTGCTATGGGGAAGCCAAGACAAGGACACCAATACCTGTGTGCAGGTACCACTGACGAGTGCAAAGTGCTGCAGTACCAGGGAGGAAGCCACCCTGTGCAGAGGGGGCTGAGGAGGGCTGCAGGGAGGAGGTGGCCGGAGAGCTGGTGTTACAGGAGGAGTCCTCTCCACTCTCTGGGCATGAGGAGTCGAGGAGGACATTCCACAGTGAGAAACCCAGGCAGCGGCTGTGTGCTTATGGCATGGGAGGAGAATAACATCTTAGAATTATTCTCTACATTAGAATTGCCTATCACATATACCCATATTATAGCTTCACATAGTGTGGTGGTTACTGTGTTATCATATTGTGACATTTGCCATTTTCTAGCCACCCACCCATTCCTGACAGTCACTGGCCCAGCCTGGGGTCCCTTGCCCTTTATCAAACAAGTGCTTGAGCTCCTTGCTGAGGTGAGGGTCACCTGTCCAATCAGAGGCCAGGAGGAAAGGTTCCCTTTTAAGACCCCACTCTAGGCAGGCCTGGCCTGAATGAGTTGCTAGAATCCCACACCCTAAGAACCCTCTGAGCACTGTTGTGGCTAGTCCTGCCACTAGAAGATGTTCCTCCAGGGCCAGGTGCAAGATTTGTGGCTTTTCAAAGGAGCTGCTAATGCTCCAGCTAAGCCTTGCACCGATCTGGGCTCCTGGGGGCTTCCTGCCTCCACCTCTCCCAACTCTTCCATCACTTCTCCCTTAGCCTGGCCAGTGTGGGTGTGTGTCCCACTCTAGGCACTGCTGATCGAATGATGCCCCCAGTCAGAGGGTACATAAAAGAGAGTTAAGAAAAACAATGATTATAAAAAGTCCTTTTTATAGGTCTTAGCTCAGGCTAAGTCCTACTTACTTGAGTAAGCATTTTAGTTCTCATAACTCCTCTCTCAAGTAGGTGCTGTTCTTACTCTCATTTCACAGGTGAGGACATTGGCATTGGGAGAGATTTAGTAACTTGTCCTCTGTCCTACAGCAGAGCTTGGATTTTAATCCATCTGTCCAAATCTGGAAACCATGTGCTTGCCCAGAATGCTAAATTGCTCATCCCAGTAAGACAGCAAGCCCGGGAGTGGAAGAAATATTCAGTGGCTGTGATGCCTGAGCCCACAGGCAGGGTGGAGAGCTGGAGCTGGGGCTGGGGCCCTCGGATGGGGGGAAGAAAGGGCTGAGTCTTCCATTTTCAATGCGAAGTGTTGATATCTGGTTATATTGATCTAGGTCCAAAGTTGAAGAACTTAAACCCAAAGAAATTCAGCATTCATGACCAGGATCACAAAGTGCTGGTCCTGGACTCCGGAAATCTCATAGCAGTTCCAGATAAAAGCTACATACGCCCAGGTGATTCTCAGTTTTGGCTGTTTTCTGTTCCCACCCAGCAGGGGTAAGGCCTCCCTCCAGGTGGGCTCAGCTGTTGCTAGACCATGCCCCAGCTCCAGTAGGTGGTGGAAGTGGGGAGGAGAGGCCCCAGAGACTTGGGCATCAGATGGAAGGTCTCTATCAAGGACCAGATCTGAAAGGACTCTTTCTGGAAGAGTGGGAAAAAAGAAGGAGCCAGACACTTAGGTTGGAACAAGAGGAGGCTTAAACCAGTGTGACGAAGGGAGATGTGGACCACAGAGTCAAGGGGAGAAGGACTGCATGTCAGGCCTAAAACCCAGCAGACAGGAGGGACCTTTCCCTCCTCCAAGAACCCACCCATGTTCTGACTGTCTTTTTCCAGAGATCTTCTTTATGTTACCCACATCCTTGAGCTCAGCCTCTGCAGAGAAAGGAAGTCCTATTCTCTTGGGGGTCTCTAAAGGGGAGCTTTGTCTCTACTGTGACAAGGATAAAGGACAAAGTCATCCATCCCTTCAGCTGAAGGTGAGTTCTAGCTCAATTTCCTGTGCCTTTGGCTACCCCAGAGTAGAAGGCCAAGATCCTCAATGCCTCTTGCTTTCCTGCAAATTCTCATCTTGGCCAGTATAACAGAGATATCCACCTTTATGGAAGCACCAGGCAGAAGAATCCCATACCTTCTTCTTTGTTCCTTGCCTCTTCTAGGGAAGGAGGAGGGACTCCACACAGCAGGGAGACAATGAGGAACTGAGGACTCTTTCTCCTCTCCTGGGCTTATGGGCCCTGGCCCTGGATGGGTGGTGCTCCCTTCCTGCTGTGGCCTTGCATGTGATAGGAAGCACATTTGGGCCAGGACCCTGCTGTCTGCTGCAGGGTAGGATGGTGTGAGAGAGCACTCGGAGGGCAGTGTATCTGCTCTGCAAATTTAGCCCTGGATGGAGCATCCTTTTACTTGAGGGGAGAAATCTTAAGAAGCCCAGTTGGATGCAGATCTAAGCCATATTCTTTAACCTAACTTTAAAAACTATAGAGCTGAGGTTTTGGTGTCCATCTGACTCTTATATCTCTCTCAATTTATTTTTAATTTGGGGGACAAGAGGGCATGGAAAAGAAGGCATGATTACTTATCATCCCTTAAATTCCAGTACCAAGGCTGACATGCCATCTTCCCCAAGGACCATCTGCCTTCCCTCTTTTCCTCCTCTCCTGTGTAAAGGCCTAGAGGATGAGCACATGTACTGGGTTTTCTCTCTCAAAGCCTGTCTATATAATTAATTTCTTTTACCTCACAGAAGAAGAAACTGATGAAGCTGGCTGATCAAAATGAATCAGCACGCCGGCCCTTCATCTTTTATAGGGCTCAGGTGGGCTCCCAGAACTTGCTGGAGTCAGTGGCTCACCCTGGATGGTTCGTCTGCACCTCCTGCAATTGTAATGAACCTGTTGGAGTGACAGATAAACATGAACACAAGGAACACATTGAATTTTCATTTTATCCAGTTTGCAAAGCTGAAATGAGCCCCACTGAGGTCAGTGATTAGGAAACTGCCCCACCGAATGCCTTCCTCGCTAATTGGCCTAATTATATAAAAATACTGAAATCCTGCTCACTAACCTTTATGTCAGTGTGTTTCATTTCTCATTCACACTTTAAGGATTTGTGTTTTTAGGAAATAGCAAGAAGGTTGTTTAATTAGAAAGTTCTGGGTTGGAAAGAGCCCAGCTTCTGCTTGTATACTGCTACCCCAAACCATCAGACATCCATGTGTGTGTCATATGCCATGATATGGCCAGTCTGAGTATGATACTTGCAACAGGAAGGAGCATCTGGGTGCATGCTATGCTCTAGAATTAGTCCTTCCTACTGGTGTGTGGTAGATGCTGAGGGCATTGATCCTGAGGAAGAAGTGGTTGAGTCCGTGTTTAAGGCACTATGTGCAAGAAAGAAATGCAACAGCCACCATCCAGCTAAGTGATAACAGGAAAGGGGTAGTTGGGTCCCAGATAAGGAGCAGGGTGACCTGACCTGTGGGAAAGACACAAAGACAAGGAATCTGGATCAGATGATAGTCAGGAGACCAGCCAGTCAGTGTCTGGGAGGCCTGTTAACAAGGGAACGGTCATATCACTAAGCAGGGCTCAGATCCTCATAATGGAGCATAGGAAAGCTGGCCGAATGGAAATTAGAACCTGGAAACAGAGTGAGGGTGTGGAGACAGGGGGCCAAGGCTTGGAAATTAGTTTATTTGTTTTAACTCTTTAGTTACAAGCAATAATCATCACTTCTAGCTTATTTAAGCAAAAAATATACTACAAAAGGAGCTTTCTAGAAGGGCATTGGGTATATTTATTTCTTACTGCTGCTGTAACAAACTACCACCAACTTAGTGGTTTAAAAAATAAAAAAAAAAATTTAAAAAAATGCAATGTCTTATCTTGCAATTATGGAGGTCAGTCTGGAATGTGTCTCACTGGGCCAAAATCAAAGTATTAGCAGGATTGCATTGCTTTGGGAGGCTCTAGGGAAGAGTCAATTTCCTTGCCTTTTCCAGCTTCCAGAGGCCACCTGCATTCCTTGGCTAGTGGCCCACTCCCATCTTCACTGCCTGGGTTTTTCTCACACTGCTTTACTCTGACTCTCCTGCCTTCCTCTTTCACATATAAGAATGCTTATGATTTGCATCAGGCCCACTTCAGTATCCAGGATACTCTCCCATCTCAAAGAGGCTTAACTTTAATCACAAAGCCCCTTTTGCTATGTAAGGTAACATATTCAAAGGGTCTGGGATTAGAATGTGGACATTTTTGGGGTGCCATTATTCTGCCTATCATGTGAAGTAACTTTCAAAATGGAAAGACATGCTGAAGAATAAGAGTCAGAGATTTCTGGCAGGCCAAAAATGACAGAACCCAGAAAACATTGGTCCCACCACTCAGATGGGTAAGAGCCAATCATGCTTTTTGTCAGTTAGCAAAAGATTGAGATTCCAAGCAAAGCATGTGACTGCTCTAGTTTGGGTCATGTGTCAACTCCTTTGGCAATGAAAGGCAGCGCACACTGATGAACACTCCCTCCAAGACTGTATCTCATGAGGCTAGTGATGTTCCTTAAAGCAGAGGTGGAGAGCTAATCCCAGGAGAAAGGTGTGTGGGTGGTGGCAGGAAGACAAAACTTAGCGATAAAGGAGGAGTAGGGACAGCACCTCTGGCACAGAGGCTTAAGTGAGATGACACACATGGGAAGAGCTCTCACAAGATTGGCTGCTTATGTTTCTGATCCTGATGATGATGGTGATTAACACCAGCAGAGTGACAAAAAAGTACATAGTATTTTTAACGGATGTTTCCAACATGGAGAAATGGTAAATATTCAGGGCAATGAATACTTCAAACACTACCTTGATTGTTACACATTCTGTGCATGTAATAAATGCATATATGCCACAAATATGTAAAATATTGTGTATCACTATATAAAAGAAAAAAAATGTGACCAGGTGACACTGATACTTTGGAGAAGAAGGGAAGGCATGTCTTCATAATATCACAAAACTGTTTTCATGACAAAGACACATAGCTATTCAAATTAGTCTCTCAGTCAGGGCTGACTCATGGCAGTGAGGACTCTGGTTCCCGTACAGACTAGCAGAAAGGAAATGAAGCTTACTGACCATGGCCTTGCAGAGGCCAACCATGCAGGCCAAATGGAGACATTGACAGCCTGGGCTCGGTCCTGCTCCATCCCCTTCCAACCTGAAAGTCAGGTTGGCGAGTCACTCTGGCATGGGTCACTCGTGCTTCCAGTGAGCCTCCACCAAGATAGCAAATGCACCAATACCTTACCGAAGCACAGGCCCTGTGTACTGTTGACTTCTTTGTCAGAAGGCTCAGGATCTCACGAAAGGCATGGTTGTGGTGATCGCATATGTGTGCTACCCCATTTAATGCTGCAACCTTTTCTCACCACAGCACTACTGATTCCTCTTTGCCCAGTCTGAGTTTTCTCACTCTCTCATGCTATATAGTTTGCTTCTCACATTTGTTGTTTGTGTCTCCCACTAGCATGTAAATCCCACAAGTGCTTTGCTCTCTGATGTATCCCAAGAACCCACTGCAGTGCCTGGTACTTGTAGGAACTCCCTAAGATTTTTATAAATGAAGAAAAGAATAAAACAGGAAGGGAGAGAGAACGGAAAGGAAGGCTTCTATTTAAATGGTGGTCTTCTCCTTATTTCTATAGTAATATGACTTCCCCCTATAAAGCAGATGCATTTTGGAAACTGTGTATAAATAAACTCAGGTCGTTTGAATTTCATTTTCCTAATTGTAATTGTAATCATGGGTTTTTATGTTTAGTGAAAAAGTTTTGGCCCTTATACATTACACCTGAGATTCCCAAAGTATTGGTTTGTTAGGACTCCCATAAAGAACCATAAACTGGGTGGCTTAAAACAACAGAAATTTATTGTTTCCTGGTTCAGGAGGCCAAAGTCTGAACTCCAGGTGTTTGTGCATTCTGTGACGTCTGAGAGAGAATCTGTTCCAGGCCTCTCTTCAGTTTGTGACAGCTCCAGGGGTTCCTCAGCTGGTGGCGTCTTCACGTGGCTGTCTTCTCTCTGTGTTTCTGTGTGCAGATTTCCCCTTCCTATAAGGGCACAGTCATACTGAATTAGGGCTCACTCGAATTACTTTATCTTAAGTTGATCGTATCTGTAAAGACTCTATTTCCAAGTAAGGTCACATTCACAGCTACAGTGGGGTAGGACTTCAACATATCTTTGGAGGGGACATAATTCAACTCATAATACCCAACATTATAACTGTTCATCTCATGAAATTTAATGTCTCTCAAAAGGTGATCTCAGGGCATTTGATCTGCAGCAGAAACTCCCATAGGAAACATTCCAACCAGCGCTCCTTTCACAGCTGGTCACTCCTCCTACCCCTTCCGAGGTCCTGGGGCAGGGCGAGGCAGGTGGGACAAGAGGAAGGCTGTCTTGGGAGTAGAAAGGGAAGGCCCTTATTCACCCTGCACTCTGCTTGGGAATGAGCTATCCAGCATAGACTGTAATAAATAGCTTTAGGAGTGGTAGACTCCAAACATTTTTTGATCCCAGTTATCCTAATCAATTAAACAAAGTCTAGGACACACCTTGAAATGTGGGAATTGGTACATTATGAAACTTACACAGAATTCAAAAACTTACAAGGGCTAAATAAAATAGGAACTGACATCTAATATTTTCTCCCCATATTCCCATGCACTGTCTGATTCAACCAACCCCAGCCCTCACTCTTGCCTGGTGGACACGTGCCTAATGGTGTGAACAGCCAGTTCTTAAGGGGTGGTGAGGGTGGATATACAGCTTTTGCCAATTTCCATGGTGTAACTACTCCAAATGTGGCCAATTTCAAGCTACCAATATGGCATGGACACAGCATTTGGAAGAGATGTTAACAATTGGCTATTGCAAGCTGATATAAGCTAACTCCAGCACATCACCACCGCCACCTTTGAAACCCTTGTGTTAGTGCAGGGGTTGGCAAACTGCAGCCTAAAGGCCAAACACAGTTTGTTTCCTGTTTTGTGTGATTTGCTAACACAGCCCTGCTGTCTATGACCTTCTTTGTGCTGTAACAATAGAGCATGTAGCAGGATATATAGCATCTGGAACTCTGAAAAGCGCTGACTCCTGCTTTACAGGACAAGAGACCACAGATTGTCTTCAGCTTCCAAACATTCATCCCTGAGTCATTCTGGAGCCTGAAGCACAGTTTCCACCAGAGGGCTGCAATGCATGATAGTTAGGTTTTCCACCTTTCATGCAAAAGTCTACTCAATTTTTTACTGCAAAAATATGTTATTATCATTATTTTTTACTTAGCCCACCTTCCCTTGGCAATTTTCCATAGGAAAATCCATTCTAAATTCCAACAAAACAGGGGACTTGGAGCCTCTGGACACCTCCTTGTTCCTTGCCCACAGCCCCTTGCAGAAGTTTGCTTCATCAGAAAGGCTCCATGTGGAGGCTCAGGAGAGGATCAGAGGTCAATTGCAGCAAGGGGCAGGGAGAGATTCTCTCTGCTGACCATGAAGAGGAGACTGTTCAGCACACTCTCATAGTCCTGGTGATTTCTAATCTGTAAGAGAATTTTCACATGCATTGGGTAATTGTCACATCAGCACAACACTGTGAGGAAGGCAGGGTGAGAATTTGTGTGCCCATTTTATAGGTGAGAAAATAGACACAGAGGTATCAAGTAACTTGACCACAGTCATATGGCTTTTAAGTGGCAGATTTGCAGGTGTTGTGACTTCTAGTCCAGAGTTCTTTGCACTGCCCTTGAAGTGCTAAAACTCTACTATGCTTTAACACTCACTTAGGGAGCTTCCTAAAAAGAGAGATTGTACAACCTGAGTTTCTTGTTTAACTGTTTTGGGATGTAGCTCAGGGATCTAGCTGCCTTAAAAAAAACTCCCAAGTAATTCTGATGCAAGCAGTTCTTGTCCACCCTTTGAAGAAACTGCCTCCTCCACTACATTTTGTTGAAAATGGTGACATGGTTTTCAGGCTGAGAACTATTTCTGGGTGACTGGACATCAGTAGCCCACTGTACTAGCTTTCAGTCTAGGCTTTTACACACATGATAAGAGATGTCCTACTCCAGGTGATATGAGTCTGAACCATAGAAAAATTCCATTGTGTGGCACATCTGATGGCTATGCACTGTCCCCAGTCATGAGGCACCCAGCAAAGATAGCAGCTGGGAGAACCTTATTTACATACAGTGGGATGGTGTGGGCTAGACTACTGAGCTCTCTGCAGTTTACTCCATGTCAGGCAATGAGGGTGAAAGGCTGAGCAGACCCCAGTGAAGACCGCATCCTCCAGGGAGACAGATACCAGTCAGGCCAACCTAAAGTGTAGATGGAGAAGCAATGCCCAGACATGACCGGGAGTGTGTCCAACCAGGAAATCAGAGGCAGAAGACAGACCTCAGCAACATCTGTTCATTTTCTCCTCTTATATTTATATGTAGATATTTATGAAGAGCATATAATTTTGTTTTGTGTGTTTTAAGAAGTTTATAAGTTTAAAATGTAAAGTACATACTGTATGTATTGTTTCCATTATTTCGCTTTTCATACTTATCCACATTGACATTGTAGCAACAGTGTAATATAACAAACCCCGCTACAAAAAAGAAAAACCTGAAATAAAAGTCTCCCTTCAAGAAGGGAATTGGCTGTAATAAAAAGGAAACTATGAAGAATATAGCCTGAATGTAAAAAGGGCTGTGTTTAATCCTGGTACCAAGATACACCTTTCTTCCTCGAGCTAATAAGAAAGCTGAAAGAGACAACAAATCCAAGATGGTGAGGTTAAATTCCATATTTGCTGGCAAAGCAGAAGGAAGTAAAGCTTTGAAAGGAAGCACCCAGTGAATAGCGCAGAGCAATAGCTGGCCCCTTTCAGGTGGATGCCGTGAGCAGGAGTCAGTGAGGTAGAGATCCTTTGAGAGGAGGCAGTCATTAACCAGGAAAACTCTGCACTGCCTCCTGGCCACACCTAACCCTTGGACAGTGGTGCTTAGAGTGCTTTCCAGCTCTTAAGGCTTGAGATTTCTTTCTCCTAGTCTTCACCCATCATGATTAAATCTTCTCCTACAGAGTTGAACAACAAAGTGTTGATTTCCTGCCTCTCCCCCTGGTGTGGTCACGAGGCATAGACATGACCAGGAACATGTTGGTGTCTTCAAAAGCTGAACAAGTTACTAAATTTCAAATCTCATTTCACTCATCAGTAAAATGGGGATAATAAAACTATTTTACATAGGATAGATAGGAGGAGGGATTCAACGGAGGTTCATTAGTATCATTTGTAGTAGCAGTATTGATATCATTATCGTTATTAGTAGCAGTATTGATAACCCTCTTTTGTATGCACTCTCACTGGTAAGCCCAGGCCATCAGCAATGCCCAGGGTGTCATGGATCTCTGCTGCATCCGGCACCAGCTACGCCAATGGTGAGGACAGTAGAAGGGTGAGAAGCTCCTTCCACCCTAACCATGTTCCAGCTATTCCTCAACTTGGTCTGGGGTCTGAGCCTTGCTGCCAGAGTCAAGCCCCACACCCTACCTCACAAGGAGAAATGTAAATAAATGGAATAGAATTGAGAGTGCAGAAATAAACTCATACATCTGTGATCAACTGATTTTCAACAAAGGTGCCAAGAACATTCAATGAGGGAAAGGATCATTTTCTCAAGAAATGGGGCTGGATAACCACATGTGAAGGAATACGACTGGGCCCTCATCTCACACCATATACAGAAATTAACTCAAAATGGCTCAAACACTTAAATGTAAGAGCTAAAACAATAATATTCTTGGAAGAAAACAGGGATATATCTTTATGATCTTGGATTTGGTGGTTGATTCTTAGATGACACTAAAAGCACATGCAACAACAGGAAAAAAGTAGGTAAATTGGGCCTCATCAAAAAGGTTTTAGGCTGAGTGCAGTGGCTTATACCTGTAATCCCAGCACTTGGGAGGCTGAGGCAGGAAGATCTCTTGAGCCTAGGAATTTGAGATCATCCTGGGCAACGGGGTGAGACCCTGTTTCTACAAAGAAAAAAAATTACCTGGGTGTGGTGCACACTTGTAATCCCAGCTACTTGGGAGGCTGAGGTGGCAGGATTGTTTGAGCCCAGGAAGCTGAGGCTCCAGTGAGCTGAGATTGTGCCACTGCACTCCAGCTGGGGTAACAGGGCAAGACCTTGTCATAAATAAATAAATAAATATCTCTTAATCTTACCTTTAGAGACTATCTCAACTAACTGGTCTGGGTTGGAGCACAGCTATTGGTATTTTTTGAAAGCTCTCCTAGTCATTTTATTGTACAGCCAAGGTTGAGGATCACTGTACCATAAGGTTGGGCTCCTAACTGGAAACAGTATGCACTGTCAGGTGTCACAGCATTCTGATAATAGTTAAGCTTTCCTCCTAGATTTTCTGATATTGGATGATTCATGTTTACAAGTTTTTACCAAGGGACAAACTATCTTTCTGCCTTTACTTTCTTTCTTATGTTATTCTAATCCCAGCGCCCTTTGGAATTTCCACTGGGAGATGAATCTAGAAAGCGACTCTCTTGGCTACAACCGAGAGTAGTGTTGGTCTGTTTGTGCCAGATTCAGTTGGTGCCAGTGATGAGACGGAAACTCCCTGAAATCTCCTCGTCTCCCATCAGATTAGTCCCCCCATTTACATTATGTACAATCATCACTATGGGGTTTTATCACCTTGCTGGGGCATTTGGAGGTCACATGTATACCAATTACCAGTTCTGAACCATGGCTCCCAAAGTGTGGACTGTAGGGCACCTCAACACACTCACGAGGTGTCATGGGATATTTAAATATTTTGAGGAAAACATCTTCAAGCCCATGAAAACCATTTCCATTAAATTGTTTCAACCCAATTACTTAAGAAGTAGAACTGTCAGGTATTCTTTTGGCTTAAAGTGCCCTGTGAATACATTCCTGGGACACTAAGGGTATCATGAACTGATAGAGTTTGGGAACCTCTGCTTTAGAAGCTGGAGTTAGCATTCCTTGGGCACAGCGTTGTCTTGGGGTCAGCAAATCCTTTTGATGGTGCACTTAGGTGTGGGAAGACAGTTCTTAGAGTGGGACTGGGATGTGCTTGGGGATAGTATAAGATAGAAAGTAAGGATAGAGGGAACTAGATTGAGCTGCCCAGTGAAGACATGGCAGCTTGGCAGGGTGTAGTGGCTCACGTCTATAATCCTAGTACTTTGGGAGTCTGAAGCGGGAGGATCACTTGAGGCCAGGCCTTTGAGATTAGCCTGGGAAACACAACAAGACCCCTAGAAAAATTTTAAAAAGTTAGCCAGATGTGATGGCATGCCTCTGTAGTCCCAGCTACCTGGCAGGCTGAAGTTGAAGGATCACTTGAGCCCAGGAGGGTGAGACTACAGTGAGCTATGACTGTGCCATTGCACTCCAGCCTGGGTGACAGAATGAGACCCTGTCTCAAAAATAAATAAGTAAATAAATAGTGGCCATGGCATCCCTAGAAAGACAAGGGCCTCAGAATAGGTAGAAGTCAAGGGAAATGAGAAGTGAGGGGGTCCCTGGGGCTGGAACTCGGGGAGCAGGATGGCCTCTGAGAAGTTCATGATAGCAGTGTCACTGATGTGTCTGATTTTTGGTGGTAATTGTTTGCTGGGCCCAGGTCATCCCTCATATCTGCTAGCTCCTTGCTAGTCAAAGTGTGGTCTGGGGATCAGTGGCATCAGTATCACTTGAGAACTTGTTAGAGATGCAGAATCTAGACCCCCACCCCAGCCCCAGAAACAGAACCTGCATTTTAACAAGCACCCCAGGTGATTCTCACATACGCTGGCATTTGAGAAGCACTGGGCTAGATGACAGGTTCTCAAGCATGGCTGACATTGAAATACCTAAAGGAGTTTGGAAAGATACTCAAGGCTTGGCTCCACAGCCAGAGAGTCTTACTGAATTAATCCAGGGAGTAGGCTTGGCATCAGGATGTTTAAAAGTCCTCCAGGTGTTTCTAAAGCCAGGTTTGAGGAATTACTGGGCTGCTATAAATGTTTTGTGAGAGTGGTGTGTGTGTGTGTGTGTCTGTGTGTGTGTAAGTTCTGGGTCAGTTTGGCACCAACACAAAAAACAATTGAAATATGTGAGCCATGAGAGAGCGGTCAGGAAATATAAGAAGTTAGTGACATGAGAGGTCCTCTTGAGGTGTTATGAAACAACTGGGTTTTCAACCATATGTTGAATAGGGGTTTAGGTAAATTCCTACTTAAAAATCACAAACAGGATGACCCAAGCCTGCAGGACTTGGAATCGTCAAAGTGACTGACATTCAGTTACAAACAAAATTGGTCACAAGGCTGATAAAATTCACAACAGACCTTCAGATGGTATGCACTCAATGATATCCACAAGTCCACCTAAAGAAATGCTATATTCAGACATTTGGCATCAAACACCAGGAAGCAAAGACAGTCAAAAGCAGTGGGTTTCAAAAACACTTTCCTAAGACAAGTTCTCTATTCGCCTTCAATATCAGTCATCCCAGCCCCTGGAATACAGGAGCAAATTACACCAGTGGTACCCTACCACAATGCACCAAGACATTATGCTCTCATACTCCATTTTCTCCCTCTGTCTATGTCCCTAATAACTCATTGATTTCTGGTGCAAGCCCTCCTGGGAGAAAAAGTCTACTCTTGTACCTTGGAGCAAGTTGCTAAGAGTAGATATTGAGGATAAAATTTGGAAAGTTAGAAAAGCTATTAGGAAGTGATCCTTCTAGTTGAAAACACAGCCTGACCAAGGCAATGATACTATTTCATCTTCCCAGCCACACGGGTTCATAGCTAAGGAAGACAATTGGGCCAGAGGATGGGAAAGACCAAAATTACTGGTGCCACAGCTCAGAGAGGTATTCCAGTAATCTGAGGGCGAGGACCACATACCTGCTTCAGTGATGTACAGTGTTGACAGCTGTGAATGGATGACTGGAGCTCTGGTGTGTGTTCTAGCACAATGATACCTGAGACTCTTGCATCATTAGGAATAATAAAATGGGGATGGATAGATATGAAATTATGATAGCAATAAGCAGTCAGCTAATAGCATCATTGATGGGACACATTAAAGATGACTGTAAATTCTTTGACACTTCTCTCATTGAGAGGTGGGGTCTATGTCTCCTCCCCTTGACTTTGGGGTGGCTCTGTGATTGCTTGAACAATAGAACATAGTGAAAATAATGATGTAACCATTTTCACCCTCTTCCAGGTCTCAAGGAAGTGGTAGCTTTTATTAATACTTTCTGTCTCTTGGAATACTTGTTCTTGCAACCCAGCCATCATACAGTGAGAAATTCTAAGCTGCCCCATTAAGAGGCCCACATGGTGATAAATTGGGGTCTTACATAAAACCCCGGCTGTGCTCCTAGCTGACAACCAGTACCAACTTGTCACCAGGTGAGTGAACCACTTAGGACTGCATCCTCCAGCCCCAGCTGATCAATGCAGAACAGAGTAAACCATCTCAGCTTAGCCCTGCCCAAATTGCAGAATTATGAGCAAAATAATCCTCAAGGTTTTGGGCTGATTTGTTCCAGATTACTGTAACAGAATTTGGTACCAGGGGTGAGGTGCTACAGTAATGAAAGCTTAAGACATATGACTTTGGCTTTGGGTCTGAGTGGCAGGTGGAAATTGTCAGTCCCCAAGGAAACTGTTAGGGAAGGTTGGAGAATAGTGAGGAAAATAGTATGGGAAGCCAGAGGAAAAATGGTGCTTGGCATGTAGTGGTGGGAAGTTTAGCAAAACTCACCTGAAGTAATGTGGGAAATTGTAAGAACTCAGAATGATTTAAGAGTGTGTTTTATAGGTCCTTTGAGAAACTTTAAGGGCTGATCCCATGGAAGTCTCACACATGACCCAAGGTAGACAAATGCTTCCTTGAAAAGGAACATAATTGTGTTTTTTGGTCTAATAAAATTGATTATTAATGGATAATGCAAGACATTTTAAAGAATTGTAGTAGCTTACATTAGCAGATTTGGATCCAGTGATTTTCACATTCTGGTGCTGAGCCCCTGAACTACTTCTTGGAGAAAGGCCTTATACCAAAGCTATTAATATTTGGGCTACAGGGTGTATATTTACAGAACTACTAATATCAGAACCAATATTTCACAGTTGACAGGAAGATATCAAAACTAGTAATCTTATCACCATGACTGGCTGGACAGAATATCCAATGTAATGGGATTTCCTGCAAATAAAGATTGGGGAGATGTAAAAAAGATGCCTGAACATTCAACATTAATGAAAGATTTTAGAAGAATTATGTGTACTAACTGCAGCCTTATCAAGTACATGGAAAAACATAAAGTTAAACCAGATAGTAAAGCATCCCACTTGTTTCAGAAGTTGCTTACCATGGACTCAATAAAGCGAATTCCACCAGAACACAATTCCTATTTCTTAGAAGACTCACTTCCTACATCAGACGTTTTTGCTAGTTGTGAAATCCCTTACCCAAAAGGAGAATTTTTAATGGAAGAAGAACCTGATGAAAAGGAGACAAAAAGAACCACCACCAGCAGCAGAGCAATAAGCATACTAATGGAACTGGTCACCCAGGGAATCAAGACAAGTGACACACAGGGACTCCTGTTGAAGAAAGCAAGGCTTGTCCCTCCTACCACTACCTCAGGTGGACTTATCAGGGTCTCAGACTATCAGTGTTCCAATCCACATGCTGTCCAACCCTGGACCAAGCACATCACAGCCGCAGAGCAGCATGGTATACTCAGCTACCTCCCAGCAGCCTCCACAGTACTCACATCAGACACATGAGTACTGAGCTGCATCGGAATCTTGTCAATGCACTGTTATGAATGCTGCAGGGCTGACTGTACAGCTCTCTGTGGGAACCTAGTATGAGCCATGAGAATGTACTGTGCAACCACATCTTCCCAGTAGCCAAGTTCCACCACTTTTCACAGATTAAGGTAGTGGTTTCCAGGTTGTACCTATTTCGGAGTTAGACTTGAAAAGAAAGTGCTAGCACAGTTTGTTGTGGATTTGCTACTTCCATAGTTTACTGGACGTGGGTCAGACTCACTAGTACCTTTTTTTCAGTGACAGTCTGTAGCAGTTGAAGCTGTGAATGTGCTAGGGGCAAGCATTTGCCTTTGTATGTCACGAATTCTTTCAGTGTAATAACATTATCTGACCAATAGTACACACACAGACACAAGGTTTAACTTGAAAACATACAGTATGTGTTAACTCAATGAAATAACTAAGACTCAAAATGAGATTATTTGGGTATACCTTTCTTTTTAGTGTTTATCAGTGGGTTGATTCATTTTCTGCATTAATCAGTGTTTTCTGACCAAGAATATTGCTTGGATTTTTCTGAAAGTACAAAAAGCCATAGTTTTCTAGAAAGGTTTCAAAACTCCTAAAGATTAATTTTCAACTTATAAGTTTGTTTTTGTTTTCAATCTATGACTTGATAAAAGCTGCTAGTTGATAGTAATTAAACATATCCTCATTGATAGAAACCTGTTTGGTTCAGGAAGCAAACTAAAATGATTGTCATAGAGTTTTATCTTTTCTGTTGGTGTTGCTGATTTGTGAGCATGTTTTAAGATGATAAAAGTGTGAGTGGGCTGGGCACGGTGGCTCATGCCTGTAATCCCAGCACTTTGGGAGACCGAGGCAGGCTGATCACAAGGTCAGGAGTTCAACACCAGCCTGGCCAACATGGTGGAATCCTGTCTCTAGTAGAAATACAAAAATCAGTGAGGCATGGTGGCGGGTGCCTGTAATCCCAGCTACTCGGGAGGCTGAGGCAGGAGAATTGCTTGAACCTGAGAGGTAGAGGTTGCAGTGAGACGAGACTGCACCACTGCACTCCAGCCTGGGTGACAGAGCAAGACTCTATCTCAAAAAAAAAAAAATCATGAATGATAACTTCTTTAAAAAGATGCAGCATCCAATATAAATATTTTTGTACTGATTTTAAAGATGGTTGGTGTAATGCTATTAAAATTTTGTTCAACATAGACATAGAGAGGGGAACAACACACACCAGGGCCTGTTGGGGGGTGGCGAGGGGAGGGTACTTAAAGGACTGGTTAATAGATGCAGCAAAGCACCACGGTACAAATATACCAATGTAACAAACCTGCACATTCTGCACATTTATCCCATTATTTTTTAGAAGAAATAGAAAAAAAAATAAAATTTTGTTCAGTGATTCTTCCTTTTTAAAACCTGTTTCCACATTGTTTACCATGCCCTTACTTCAGCAAAAGAGAAGAAATAAGAGAGCCTTAGAATTTTTGAGAAAAAAAAAACCCTGTAAGATACAATGTACTGTATCAAACTATTTTACATGAATGATACAAGTATTCTGAATAAAAAAATAATTAAACATTGTTAAAAACAAGGTGTTATATAATAAATTTATTTTTCATAAATAAAAAAATTGTAGTAGCTTAGACTGAAAGGAACAGAGAATTAAAAAAGTTAAAAAGAGGCCTTAATATATTATTATATACGTGCCATATTTGTCGTAATTGAATGAGGCTTTTGGGAGCCTCGGGAGGTTGTGAGTATGTTTTGCATAATGGAGAACTAGAAATAGATTGTACCCAAAAGACAAATTGTGATAGATGCAAATTCTTTGACACTTCTCCCATTGAGAGACGTTCTCTACATGTTCTCTTGAATCGGTGCAGGTTCTGTGACTGATGAGTAAATATGGCAGAAATGAAGCTTTTTCCAGTTTCTGGACTGAGGTCTTAAGACACTGTGAACTTTCACTATTTCTCCACTCTTCTGCAGATTGGGATACTTGCTCTTGGAATCCAGTGCCATTCTGTAAAGAAGCCCATGCAGCCCTCAGAAGGGGCCATATGGAGAAGAATTGGGGCCCTGGGTCTATAGCTCCCTGTCAATAGTAAGCGGCAACTTGCTGATCACTTGAGGGAGCCATCTTTGGTGTGACCCTCCAGTGCCAGTTACACTTTGTGACACTGTGGGAATGGAGGGAGACAAGTTGTCCCCATTGAACCCCGCCCAAATCACAGATTTTTGAACAAAATATATGAGTGCTGGTTTTTTTTGTTTTTGTTTTTGTTTTTTTTTTTGAGACGGAGTCTCGCTCTGTCTCCAGGCTGCAGTGCAGTGGCATGATTTCGGCTCACTGTAACCTCCACCTCCCGAGTTCAAGTGATTCTCCTGCCTCAGCCTCCCAAGTAGCTAGGATTACAGGCGTAAGCCACCACACCTGGCCATGAATGCTGTTTTCAACTTCTGTTTTGGGATGGTTAGAAACACAACAGTAGATAGCAGAGATATTTGGATTTCTGTCATTTTTTGCTGTAACCATCTTCTACTTCATGAAATCATCTAAAACATGTGAAAACAAGGTGGCTACACATCCACTTCTACAACAAGCTGACCACAGAAAGTAGTCATGAGTGAGAGGGAAGGGGCAAAGACTAGGTTAAGTCAGGGAGTGAAACTGGGCTCAGGGAAGACTTCTGCTCTTTTTAATTTTTCTTAACAATCAGAGTCCAGGCAGAAATGGCCTCTCCTGTCTCTTCTTCCAGGTGCTCATTTAGACTCAACTAACATCTCTCCCCACCTCCTCCCTGTACCCCTCTTCTTTAACATATGAAGCACCTTCTGGAGACTTCTCTCAACTAAGCCCCACCAAGGAGTTACTTCTTTCTATGGTCCCTTTGCTATTTGATGATTTCATGTTCTTTATTTTATTTTTTTTTGGCAAATATTCCTTAATGTTTTTAATTTTTAATTTGTTAGCATCATCATGTTTCATAATGCCAAAACAGATGGTCATTGTAGGAAACAAATTGATAAAGCAGTTAGGAACATATATAACAATGAGTATTATGATGCACATTTACTGAGCGCATAATACGTGTTAGGTACTCTCTCTCTCTCTACTGCACTTAACTCTTACACCAGCCCTAGCACATAGATGAAGGAACAGGGGCTTTGAGGCTAAGGAAATAGCCCAGGGTCCCATGACTGATGAGTTGGAGAGAGGCTGTAGTTTTCTGGCTCCAAGGCCGTAGTCCTATTATTACTATGCAATGTTTTAAGCACTATGAATGTTTAATGTCTATCCTTCCTGTCTATTATGTGTGTGTGTGTGTGTGTATTGATAAATATAGAGGCATGCATTTAAAATTCATTTATAACCTATTTTTGTCACTAACAGTATATCTCCAACGCCTTTCTGTCACAAGATAGCCTTCTACAGATCATTTTTAACTGCTGCATAAAGTTCTATTGAAAATGTAAAGATATTCAGAAAACCTCATGCTCTTTTCAGCTATTACAGGAGTTTTTAGTAAGGGGAGACCCGTCTTTGTTAGGAGAACTTCTTATTAGTCTTCCCTGGGAATTGGGACTCCTCAAATTGTACCAAAATAACAAAATAAGATTATTAAACTGTGTTTGAAAGAGAGTTTGTTCTGTTTATTATCATGGCCTTTGTTTTGGTGAAGTCTGATATAGGTAAGGGATGAAGATTGGGCAGGAGTCGGGGAGGAGGGAGGAGTAAAATAGTTATCAATAAGGAGGGACTAGACTGGAGCTAGTCAAATTTTGATTGGAAATAAGGAGTGGGGGATGGAGGAAGGAGGAGCAAGGGAGAGAGAGGAGAAGAGAAAGGTGGGGAAGGGCGAAGAAGCATCTAGGGGTTTCATGACTAGACTGAGGCATGGAAAAAAGGGACACATGAGTGATAGAGTCATTATGCTGTTTTCTGTGGGGCTATATTGTAAACCCTCTCCACTTCTCCTACAAGTCTCCAGCATCTTCTATATTGCTAAGACGTATTTTGGTCCAAGTGGTCCCTCTTTGTGCATGGGAAGCTTGAAGGTGAAGAAAGAGAACAGCTTTCATATGCGTTATATGTGGACATGCTGTAAGTCATTGAAGCGATTTCATATTGTTGGACATTTAGGTATACTCTATAAGCTCAGCAGCGAGGTGAATATTTCTTTAGAATATAAACTTTGAAGAGAATTCTAGGTTAAAGAGTAGGCACAGGACTGGGCGTGGTTGCTCACACCTGTAATCTTAGCACTTTGGGTGGAGCACGAGGTCAGGAGTTCAATACCAGTCTCGCCAACATGGTGAAACCCCGCCTCTACTGAAAATACAAAAATTAGCCTGGCATGGTGGCAGGCACCTGTAATCCCAGCTGTTCAGGAGGCTGAGGCAGGAGGATCATTTGAAACTGGAAGGCAGAGGTTGCAGTGAGCTGAGATCGTGCCACTGCACTCCAGCCTGGGCAACAAAGCGCAGTCTTGTATCAGAAAAAAAAAAAGAGTAGGCACAAGACACTTTTAGCATATTTGAGGAAATGGAAACATTTTTTGGAGGGCAAGTTGTTGTCTAAATATTTCATTTTTCTAGCTTGGGTGACATCCTTTTGAAAGCAGCAATTCTGGCCTTTGTGAGAGATTGTGAGTGCCTGCAAGTGTGTTGGCTGGTGCATCCCTTCCTTCCTGTTGAGATTTACTCTGGGTGGCTGGCAAAATATTAAAGATATACTAGGAAAAGTTATATATTGGTCTCAAACCTTTGGGAAGGCCAAAGATTTTACTGGTACAGGCTGAAGGTGGCAGGTCCATTAAGTTAGGGAGAAGACAAGGATAAGAGGATTTTCCAGTTTAAACCTGTTTACCCCCACATCTCTTTGTTTCTACCCTAACCATTTACTCATGTAAATTTTGTGCTGGGTGGTCCTCTCAGGGGGAGATCAAAGGGGAATTACCTGTTAATAGTGTTTACTCCAGGCCTGGAACCGAAAGCTTTCATCATTTGTAAAACTACTCTTTTAACCATGTTAATTATACACAGGTGTGTTAACTTAGAACCTCTGTTGTAAAATCTTCATGGAATAAACGTAAGGATGGAGAGGGAGTCTTGGTCGATTGGTTGCATTTCGCCCTCTGAAGGAAGCTGATGACCATCCCTAGCCCACTCGAATCACTGTAATGGTGTGAGAGTGCATTCATTTGTCACTGAGTCTGGGTCTGCAGGCCAGACCTCTGCAGGTGGTGGTCAACATCTCACTTCCTATCTGCATGGCCCCAGCTGGACCCAGCAAAGAGTGCTGTTACAGAATGATTTCCAAGGGCCATGTCTCTAACCTTTGTTCTTGTCCCCCATTGCTGTAGATTTGGCCAATCAACTTCATAAGTGCCTCTTATGAACATAGATGCTGGCAGTAGAGGCTGAGGTCCAGTCAGTGGTTGTTTTATTGAACACACAGGGTAACTCCCAACACAATGTTGACCTAAGACAATTCCAGCCACTTTGATTCTCAGTCTCTTTATATCTGAAAGGGTTCTGTTCCACTTTTCCCTGATCAAAATGTCCCTGCAGCTACTCAGCAGAGCTGTGACAACCTGTAGGTGGAAGAGGTGACAGTCCACAAACAGAAAGGCACAGGATGACAGTGGTCTGGGTGGTGCTTCCTGTGAGGGAAAAGGTGACGACAGGTGCACCTGCACACCTATGTTCATAGGCAAGTCTGGGAGGAGGTGACCACCGCTTTGGTTGAAGTGTTGAGGCATTGTGTTAGAGTGGCACTATTCCATGATCTGATGCATTCTGTGGGTATTTTGTGGTATGGCCACTATAGGTCCCATGCTAGGAACAATGCCAGGCACTGTGCCTGCTAAGCCACAGCATGGGTCACATGAACATTTGTGGCTTTATGAACAAAAGTTATCTGAAAAGGAATTTAGGGAAAAGAGACTTTTTTCCAGTGAACAGTTTGCCAACCAGGGAGAGACAGCCTTCAGTGTAAAATGAAGATATGCGTACTCTAAATAACAAATGGAGGGTTTGTCTTTTAGAGAGAAAGTTTCTGCTCAGGTTAACATGCGGATCCACTTATGCAAATGAAGAATTCAAACTTGCTTAGTTCTGATTTGTTTACACTTGCTGAATTTGGATTGGCCGGTGCAGGGTTTTCTGGGAACTCCAAATACATGTATGACCTCTAGTCAGCAAATTGCCACTTGGCTCTCATTTGAATTTAGGCCAAGTTAGTCACTCAGGATTAACTCTTTCAGGGTCCACAACTCTGAATAGTGGACTTAAGCCTGCAGGACATAGTCTGTTCCTAACTCTGAGACTGCATGTGCCTTTTGACTGTGCCCAGTGAGCAGCTGTGGCTCTGGGCTTGGACCCATAGGGCCATGAGGCACAGAGGTATGCATGGAGCAGCCTGCGCTTGCTGAGTGATCATGAAGATACACTTACACAGAGCAGCACATTTCCTTCCAGCCTTTGTGAGTTAACTCATGAGACCACTATGAAAACAGAGGTAAAAGGCAAGAGTCAGTCCTCTATTTAACCAATGAAGCACCAGGTGGAATCAAAGCTTGGTGTGTGGCAGGATGAACCAAAAGGATTCTTCTTTTGTAGTCCTCAAGCTCAGCTCTCTCCATAGGCTCTGGAGCAGGTGGGAAGTTCTCTGTCTTCCAGAGCCCACTGTCAATCATCTATGTTTTCTTTTAGCTCAATTCTAGGACAGCGCTTTACCAGCTGAAGGGTGAGATACATCATAAGTTACAAAAATCAATTGAAAAACAAAAATGAACAGAAAATAAAAGATGAGAATCTATTAAACACAGTAACATTACTGGAAAAAGGGATCTCAAACCAGATCCCAAGAGAGGGTCCTTGGATCTCACACAGGAAAGAATTCAAGGTGAGTTGCAGGGTGCAGTGAAAAGAGATAGTTTATTGAAAGCTATTCCATGACAGAGTAAAGCATCCTCAGAAAGCAAGTGGAGGAACATGCCATCTTTAAATTTTTCTTATATAGGAATCTTGTCTCTGTAAAGACTAAACTAAGCTGTGCCTATCTGTGGGTGGGCTGCCAGCATGAAAAAATTTATTCTCCTATTGATTTAAAGAAAACTATCCTTGACATGTTAGTGTGTAAGTACATCAAAGCATCACTACAATTATCTTGAAAGCATATATTGTTATGGGTATTGGGACATCTGGGCTTTCTGTTGTAGAAGTTTATCCTTGCAGGCATTACCAAGCTGCTTCCTTAGCCATAAACATCTTAGGGCCATGGGTCGTGACTAGCAAAGAATGTGTCTTGCTAGTTTTAAGATGGGCTTGGTTTTAAAATGGTGTCAGTCTGGCTCTCCTAGGCTCCTGGTTTCCTAACAGTAAGGGTAAGTATTATGTCATGAAATGTCAGTTCTGCCTTTAGCTTGCAAACTCTTGGTAAAACTCACCTGTTTCTTTTCAGCAGGGATATTCTGTATCCATCTCTTCACAAGGTGCTGAAAACAAATTGGATGGAAGCAGCTGACTTTTATGAGACACACCAATGTTTTAATGTCATTTGGTGTGGAATTCAGATGTCCAGGCAACATTTTATTCTACAAAGCTGCAACTTTAATAATCATTCAAAGTACCTGAATCTAACGCTTTCAGAAAGACTTGGTATAAGGCTGCCACCTCTTTCTATTACGGCAGCCTGATCCTGAGGACACAAATTTCTGCAGTGCTTATGGAACATCTCTGATTGAACAAATGTCAAGAAGGTTAAAACAAAAGTCATCTCTGATTTGTTTGCTTTAAAGCCTGGACTTACTCATTGAATATTTCATTCCTACTAGCATGTCTTGTAGTAGTTTTCTTCAGGGATTCTAACTATTGTTATTAAAAATATGTGCGTACCACATGGTTTTAAAAAAAATCAATTTGCAATGAAAGCTTTAATTGAATAATCTATTAGTAATTATTATTTGAAAGTGAAATCTTTTCTTTTTGATTTATTGTTCTCATACATAGTGCAGACAGTTTCCACACAGGCTAGTAAAGCGAATGATTCTACCCTTGTGTGAATGTTTTGCCTTTCATAGTTAATTGCACCATTTTGTGACTGGCTTCTTGACACTGTTGTAACCAAGCTCATAATGTACATTATTTCTTATTTTGCACTCATAGACATTTAAAGAAGTTCCCGTTTTTTGTTTTCTGCTTTTGTTTCCTGTGATAACTTTTTCATGCAGACTTTTTTTTTTTTTTTTGACAGAGTCTTGCTCTGTCACCCAGGCTGCGATCCACCTACCTCAACCTCCCAAAGTGCTGGGATTACAGGCATGAGCTACCGAACCTGGCCATGCAGACATTTAGAAGAAAGAATAGGATTATCTGGAGCATAATGCCAAATATGAGATAGTTATTACATTACAGAGCTAATGATAAAGTTTTGTTTTTTTTACAATTGTGTATGATTTGTGAATCTGATAACTTTCTGGTTTTAATTAAAATGTTACCCACATTGATGCCCATGAAATAAATAAGAATATAAAATGATTTATTTGTTCATTTATTTTTTAAAAATAAATAAGCCTTTATAACTTTACAAAACCAAATTTTCAAAAAAGTTGCATATATTTTAAAGAATGTTTCAAAGTAAGTTGCACTGAAAAAATTTAAAAAATTAAGCATGCAGTAAGAAAAATGACACAAAATTTCATTGAAACACTAAATTTCATGTTTTCAATAACTAAAAATACGGATGTTTCATAAATAAATACTTCATATAAAAACAAAATTATTTCATTTTTTATTATATTTTTATAAGCTCTTAGGTTCAGGGGTACATGTGCAGGTTTCATATATAGGTAAACTATGTATCATGGGGATTTAGTGTACAGATAATTTTATCACCGGGGTATTAAGCATAGTACCCAATAGTTATTTTTCTGATCCTCTCTCTCCTCTCACCCTCACCCCCAGTCTGTTGTTCCCTTTCTAGTATCCATGTGTTCTCATTATTTAGATCCCACTTATAAGTGAGAACATATGATATTTGGGTTTCTGTTCCTGCATTAGTTTGCTTAGAATAATGACCTCCAGTTCTATCCATGTTGCTACAAAGGACATAATCTCATTCTTTTTTATGGCTGCATAGTATTCCATGGAGTATATGTACCACGTTTTCTTTATCCAGTCTATCACTGATGGGTATTTAGGTTGATTCTATGTCTTTGCTATTGGGAATAGTGCTACAATGAACATACATGTATATGTGTCTTTACTGGTAGAATGATTTATATTCCTTAGGATATATACCCAATAATGGGATTGCTGGGTAGAATGGTAATTCTGCTTTAATTACTTTGAGGAATCGCCACACTGTTTTCCACAATAGCTGAACTAATTTACATTCTCACCAACAGTGTATAGCATTCCTTTTTCTCTGTAATTTTGGCAGCATCTGTTATCTTTTTGACTTTTTAACAATAGCCATTCTGACTGGTGTGAGATGGTATCTCACTGAGGTTTTGATTTGCATTTCTCTAATAATTGGTAGTGTTGAGCATTTTTAAATATGCTTATTGGCTTCACATATGTCTTCTTTTGAAAAGTGTCTGTTCATGTCCTGGATTTGTTTGGTTTTGCTTGTAAATTTGTTTAAGTTTCTTATAGATATTGGATGTAGACCTTTGTAAACTGCATGGTTTGCAATTATCTTTTCCCATTCTGTAGGTTTTCTGTTTACTCTGTTGATAGTTTCCTGTGCTGTGCAGAAGCTCTTTAGTTTAATTAGGTCCCATTTGTGAATTTTTGTTTTTGTTGCATTGCTTTTGTCATTTTTGTCGTGAAATCTTTGCCAAGTCCTATGTCCAAAATGGTATTTCCTAGGTTGTCTTCCAGGATCTTTTTTAGTTTTAGGTTTTACATTTAAGACTTTAATCCAACTTGAGTTGATTAAAGGTGTAAGGTAGGGGTCTGGTTTCAATCTTCTGCAAATGGCTAGCCAGTTTTCCTAGCATTATTTATTGAATAGGAAGTCCTTTCTCAATTGCTTGTTTTTGTCAGGTTTGTCAAAGATCAGTTGGTTGTAGGCGTATGGCATTATTTCCGGGCTCTTTATTCTGTTCCATTGGTCTGTGCATTTATTTTTGTATCAATACCATGCTGTTCTGGTTACTGTAGCCCCATAGTATAATTTGAATTTGGATAATGTGATACCTCCAGCTTTGTTCTTTTTGCTTATTGTTGCTTTGGAAATTGAGGCTCTGTTTTTGGCTTATTTAAAATCATTTATTCTAAAGTAGGACTGCTAGGCCAGATGCCGTAGTAGGAGTTGCCCACCTGGCTATTGGTGGTGGAGGTAGGTGGGGTCACCCGCCTTGCTGTCTGGATGCTTCCTGGGACAACAGGAAGCTGTGCCTGCTGTGACTGAATTCACACAGAAGCAGGGCCTCTGGGCTGGAAGCTCTAGCAAATGTTGCTCACCTGGCTACCAGCAACAGGGGTGGGTAGAGTGTCATGCACCCTGCTGTATGGGTGCTTCCTAGGGCTACAGGAAGCCGCACCCTCTAGCTGAGTTCACAATGAAGTGGGGCTACTGGGCTGAAAGCTGCAGCAAACATTGCCTGCCTGGCTAAAAGAGGTGAGGACAAGTGGGTTGCATGCTGTCTGGGTGTTTTCCGGGACAACAGGAAACTATGCCCTCTAGCTGAGCTCACAAAGAAGTGGGGCCACTGGGCCAGAAGCTCTAGCAAGCATTGCCTGCCTGGATACTAGTGGTGGGTGGGGTTGCATCCTCTGATGTCTGGGTGTTTCCCAGGTCAACAGGAAGTTGTGCCCTCCAACTGAGTTCACACAGAAGTGGGGCCGCTGGGCCGGAAGCTCTACCAAGCATTGTTCACCTGGCTACCAGTGGTGGAGGTGGGTGGAGTGGCTGTCCAAGTTTGGGCTGAAGTAGGGCTCATGGGCTGGAAGCTGGCACTGAGCCTCATCTAGCAAGGGGTGGGTGCAGAGCAATCTAACTGCTCACAGGCACCACAAGAGTGGCCTCTACTGGGGGTATGGCACCTGTGCTGGTCTACTCTGGGGCCCAAGACTTGTAGAGATTTCCTTGGACTCAAGAATTTCCCCAGGAAAACATCCAGGGGGCTTTCTGTCTCAGTCTAGAAGTGAAAAGGGAGGTGTTGGGGGACAGGGAATTCTCTTGTTCCCAGTCTGGCCCAGGTTCCTGTGGAGCCCGTGAATCCTTCTGGGGGCTCTCAGTCACTCACCCTGTCCATTGTTGGAGAAGTTCTCCTGGCTCTGGGCAGAGCCCAGACAGGCTGGTGGCTGGCTTTGCTCCTGTCCGCTATCAGTGTTCCCCTGCTGCTGTGATGGATCCCGACGTGGGGTCAGCGTTCATTAGCTCTTTTGTTTCCTCTCCTTGAGAGTGGTTCGCATGAGCTGCTTCTAGTCCACCATCTTGGCCCTGAGCCCGCAAAACTATTTTAAAAACCAATTTGCTGAAGGTACAAAGAATAAACAGCCCATTTTAATTAATTAACTAAATCTCATTTTGTTAAGTGACTTTTACTTTAAGAAGATCTCATTGTGATATTCCATCAACAATTAGACTTTGGCAGATTAATATTAAAATTGATAATAAATATGTACACGTGTGTGAACTGGGCTGCAATGTAAAATGTATTTCCACATTGGGTTTTGGTGAGAGAGAGGGGAAAAAAAAGAAGGTTGAAAAGCACAGATCCATGTTTACGACAAAGCTCCTGCCTGTAGGTGCTATTCTTTTCTCTCTCTCTTTTTCTCTCCCTCCTATTTTTTTGAGCTGGAGCTTCACTCTTATTGCCCAGGGTGGAGTGCAGTGGCACTATCTTGGCTCCCTGTGACCTCCGCCTCATGGGTTCAAGCGATTTTCCTGCCTTAGCCTCTGGAGCAGCTGGGATTACAGGTTCTCGCCACCTCACCTGGCTAATTTTTGTATTTTTAGTAAAACAGGGTTTTACCCATGTTGGCCAGGCTGGTCTCGACCTCCTGACCTCAGGTGATCCACCCGCCTCACCCTCCCAAAATTGCAGGTGCTATTCTGAGCTCAGAGCTCTGGCAGCCAC
The DNA here is from genome assembly GCA_004027715.1 of Plecturocebus donacophilus. Classification (NCBI taxonomy): domain Eukaryota; kingdom Metazoa; phylum Chordata; class Mammalia; order Primates; family Pitheciidae; genus Plecturocebus; species Plecturocebus donacophilus. Next base: position 1,918 of record PVKP010022990.1, on the reverse strand, counting down.
AAGCCCAAGGTGTGGGCTCCAACATGAGGCCATTCAATATCATGGCGTCCTCTACTGGTCCCAGGAAGTGCAGCTCTGCCAGTAGCTCCAGCAGGGCATGGCTGGTAAGTCCTGATGTTCAACAGGTGATCAAAGGGCAATCTCTGGACTCCTTAGCAGATAGGCCCTCTCTGTAGCAGGACCCAGGAGAGGGCAGGGGCTGAGGTTGGCTCTTGAAGTTTGTGACAAACCAAATGTGTGCATTCATGAAATTGCTATGAGCAAGCAGGAGAGCAGAGTTGGGTCATAAAAGGTCTTGGTGTCTCACTACAGAGCTGGATTTGCTGTGTAGACGGTGCAGAGCCACCAAAGAGTTCTACTTGGGGGATGCTGTGATTAAGTTTGCGTTTTAGGAGGATTTCTTGGCCAGAATGAGGTGGCCAGCCAAGAGCAGGGAGTGGCTACAGGTGGGTGTGCAGTTATGGGCTAGGAATCCAGGTAATAAATGGTATCTCCGAGCTTCAGGTGGGGGTGCCAGGTGTCTCTATCTGCTTTGTACCTTTGAGACTGGCCTTATGGGCTGCCTTAGTGGTCTCTTGTCCTCTATCTCCTGGTTGGGCTCAGGCAATGGGAGAGCAGAGGGAGGGAGGAGAGCTTGGTTAGGGTGTGCCCTGCGCCCCTTCAGGTTGGCAGTGGCCACATTCCCTTACAGAAGGCCACCGCTCCTGTCAGCGGCCTTCCCACAGTCCCACCTTTCTCAATGGGCCAGACCCCTCCCCATCCCTTGCTTCTCTTACTCCAGAGAGGGACGTGGATTTCCACTGTCAGCAGTTCCTGGAGCTCCACCATCTCCTGCTGCTTCCTCTGGACCTGCCTGCACTTTTATAAATAACCCCTCCTTATATTACCTCCAGTGTGCATCTTTTGTGTGTATACTCTGCCCCCTGTCAGCACTTGACTCATGCCAGAGTTAAAATTTTTTTTCTCTAGGCAATGGGAGGTCATTGGAGGCTTTTGGACATGGCAGCACTGAGAACAGACATATGTTGTGAAAATATCTGTCTGACTGAAGTGAGCAGGATGGTTCAAAAGAGTGAGAATTTGAGGCAAGCAAACCATCAGCAGGCAGCAGCAGAAATCCAGGTCATAAATAGGGAAGCTGAGGCTCATGGAGTTGGGTCTGGGAATGGTAGAAGGAAGCCAAGCAATTCCATAAGCACATCAGTTGCACATATTACTTGCTAACTAATTTTGTTTTTATTGTTTTGAGACAGAGTCTCTGTTGCATAGGCTGGAGTACAGTGGCATGATCTCAGCTCACTGCAACCTCCACTTCCCAGGTTCAAGTGATTCTTCTGTCTCAGCCTGTGCAGAGTAGCTGGGACTACAGGTGCATGCTACTACATCCAGCTAATTTTTATATTTTTAGTAGAGATGAGGTTTCATTGTGTTGGCCAGGCTATTCTGAAACTCCTAACTTCAGGTGATCTGCCCACCTTGGGCTCCCAGATTGCTGGGATTACAGGTGTGAGCCACCATGCCTGGCCGGTAACTAATTTTAAAATAGTTTGAAGTCTGGTAGCGTGATGCCTCCAGCTTTGCTCTTTTTGCTTAGAATTGACTTGGCTATGCGGGCTCTCTTTTGGTTCCATATGAAGTTTAAGGTGATTTTTTCCAGATCTGTGAAGAAGGTCATTGGTAGCTTGATGGGGATAGCATTAAATCTATAAATTACGAGGAGAGGATCCAAGATGGCCGCATAGGAGCAGCTCAGGACTGCAGCTCCCAGTGAGGGTGCAGAGGGTGAGTGGACGCCGCATTTCCAGACGGATTTTCATTACCCCCAGACCAGGAGATCCCCAGGCGGAGCAGCCCCACGGTCGCCAGCGCGGCTGTTTCGGCCGGCGCGGCTGTTTGGCCGGCTCGGCTGTTTCGGCCG
>PVKP010022989.1:11425-36976 GCA_004027715.1 Plecturocebus donacophilus | reverse complement strand
CTATTCACCAGAGTCTGAAAGAAGACAATGGCTGCTAGAGGTGGACTCCAAACTCCCCAAGAAAGATATGGCTGGAGTTTGAGACCAGCCTGGGCAACATAACAAGACCTCATCTCCAAAACCTTTTTTTTTTTACATTGCTGGGCATGGTGGTATGTGCCTGTAGTCCCAGCTACTTGGGAAACTGAGGTGGGAGGATCATTTGAGCCCAGGTGTTTGAGGCTGCAGTGAGCCATGATCATCCCACTGCATTCTAGCATGGGTGACAGAACTAGACCTTGTCTCTAAAAAATACAAGCCTCAAATTCCAGGGCTCAAGTGATCCTCCCACCTCAGCCTCCCAACTAACTGGGACTACAGGTGCACATCACCATACCCAGCTATTATTTTTTACATGTTTTTGTAGAGAGTAATTCTTACTATATTGCCCAGGCTGGTCTCAAACTCCTGGCCTCAAACAATTGTCCCACCTGAGCCTCCCAAGGTGTTGGGATTATAGGAATGAACTGTCAGGCCCAACCTAAAATAAAGTTTTTTTAAAAAAAGATATGGGCCTGGCATGGTGGCTCATAGCAGTAATCCTGGCACTTTGGGAGGTCTAGGTGAGAGGATTGCTTGAGCCCAGGAATTCAGGATCCACCTGGGCAATACAGTGAAACACTGTCTCTACAGAAAGCACATAAATTAGCTGGGCACGGTAGTGCATGCCTGTAGTCCCAGCTACCTGGCAGGCTGAGGTTGAGGGGATCACCTGAGCCCAGGAGGTCAAGGCTGCAGCGTCATGTCACTGTACTCCAGCCTGGGCAAAAGACTGAGACCCTGTCTCAAAAAAAAGTGAAAATAAAAAAGAAGAAAAGAAAAGAAAAAGAAAATATAGGCTGATATAGAGCCCTGTAGTCTAGAGGAGCTAGACTTGGAATCCACCCATTAGCAAAACCTTTTGGAGACAAAAATATTTTTTCTAAAAAAAAATGTTTTTTGAAAAGGCTTTATAACTTTTTATTTTGATAAAAAGGACAATTTTACAAAGTAATATCTACTCTGGCCATAATTTCATAAAAGAGATGAATTTTTTTACAGCAAAGATGTAGATTAGATATGAACTTAGGATAAAAGACAAGTTTTTTATGTTAAATACATTTTGCTTTTTTAAAAAAAAAAAGCAAAATACTTTTTGCTGTTTTTCTCTTGTTTCTTCCTGTACACGAAGCACTAAAACTAAAACGATGTGTACAATCATAGGAAGCTCAAATGTCCTGCTAAAGGCCCCTAATTAACAAGGGCCCTGAATGCCTGCCTTACCCCAGATGAAAGCTCTCATCACCAAGGAGGCATTTAATAAGTGGCCTTTAATGATAAAAATTATGAGGACAGAATAGGTTTATAATATTTTTTACAGATAAGAAATTACGTGCTAGAGGTAGAGAGGACTTAAACTGCTTTTCAAGGTCACACAACCAGTTATAAAGGGAGCTAGTGCTGGAACTGAGGTCTTCTCTCTCCTGGTTCTTTTTTTCCCTTAGACTACACTGACATTGATAAAGGAAATCCAAAAGGATGTCTCTTATTTCCTTAGGGGGAACATGTTTATTTACCAAGGAAAAGACATAATGAAATCAAAGATCAGGGACCTATTACCAGATATAAAGATAACATCACTGAAGAGATGTTGGGAAAATTGGGAGGGTCAGGTTAAAGTGACAAAAAAAGCAGCGTAACAGGGAGTGGAGCTTGGGGGTGGGGGTTGGCGGAGGGGGGCAGGGGGAGCTGCCAGGAATATTTCTCTGTAATGAAACAACTGCTAGAGTGGCCAGGCTGCGTTTATACAGATGTTAACAGATTTCTGGAGTTCCAGAAAGGCTTGTTGGACAAGCTTTAAAATGGCTCATGCCTGTAATCCCAGTACTTTGGGAGGTAGGTGGGTGGATCACCTGAAGTCAGGAGTTCGAGACTAGCCTGGCCAACATGGTGAAACCCCACCACTACTAAAAATACAAAAAATTAGCTGGGCGTGATGGTGCATGCCTATAATTCCAGCTACTCTGGTGGCTAAGGTAGGAGAACCGCTTGAACCTGGAGGCAGTGGCTATAGCGAGCAGAGATTGCGCCACTGCACTCCAGCCTGAGCGACAGAGTGAGACTCTGTCTCAGAAAAAAATAAAAAGAGAGAAAGAGAGAGGAAATGAAAACAGAGCATACATTTAACTCAGATATCACTAGGTACATTTATGACTGAGTGTGGTCAATGCAAAATAGCACTGAACAATTAAACTTTCATGTGCACATCAATGAAGTATCTTTGTTTATTATATTTCTGGTGTATTAAAAAAATATGGGGTAAACCATGCATCTTAGGTAAGTTCAACTACACAAGAAAAGAAAGAGGAAGTGAGCTTACCATGATAAACAATTTGAAATAATTCATGGTGAAAACCAAAAGGCTTCCTACAATCTAAACCGGTTATAAGAAAGGGAGCCAGTAAAAGTAAATAATAAAAAAATGCTTGTTTAAATTTTTGTCACGTGAAAGGCTCTACAGCAATGTAAACTGTGTTACAGGCACTAACAATCTTGTATGATCCGAGGTCTCTGAATTGTTAAGCATCTGTCTTCAGAGCGCTTTTTAGTTTCTAAGAATGCAACATGGGGCAGGAAGCGGAGAAATCAACCAGAAGTAAGGTTTTCATACACCCAAATGATGTCGCCGCAAAGATCATAGGAGATAATGTAGATGTGTCTGAAGAAGTGCCTTCTGGGCTGGCTGCTCATGACTGCTGTCCCTGGCACATCCAGCTGTATATACTTGCTGGCTAACGTTACTCTCTCAGCCTCCTGGATATATTCAGCTTCAAATACAGCTTCCTTTCTCCCTCCTGTAACAGTCAGAGAAGCCTAGATCCTGTTAGCAGTTTCTAGATTTCCTCTCAACATTTCAGGGCATTCTCAATGAATTAACCTTGTCCTAATTTAATGAGCTGGGAAATTCTCCCTTGTAAATTGTCCTAGTTTAGTTTAGTCTCTAGATGGTTCAGATAGAAGGATGTTGCAATACAATGCAAAAAAGTCAGAGTCCAAAGCGTTCCTGAACATTAAGTCTAGGTGTTTTTGTTTGTTTGTTTCGTTTGACTTTGTTTTTGCGCAGGGGCATTGTTTACTGTGGTGCTTAGCCCACTGGATGTACTAATTGGATATACTAATCAGAGATTTTTCTGATTATTTCTGAAATTGAAATTCTTTTCTTTCCCAAATACTTCCCTAGATGTGGTCTTGGTGGGGAGCAGCCTCAGCCAGGGCTATTACACTTAAAGGGAAGATACTGACCATGGCTGGATGTGGTGGTCTGTGCCTCTAGTCCCAGCTACTTAGGAGGACTGCTTGAGCCCAGGAGTTTATTCTCTCCTATAGTCACGTTCTAGACTAAGCAACATAGTGAAACCCTTGTCCTTATTTAAAATAAAATTTAAAAAGACCATGAAGGTGTGAGTAGCACTATAACCTTATTCCTCTTTCAGAGGGGCCACTATAATACACACCTCGGTTACCACATTCCGGTTCAGTTCTATTCATCTAAAAATAATCAGTTGCTTCACTGATCATGGTAGCATAATGACATTCAAATTCAGAACAGCAATACAACTTTTTAACATAAGGAAAATATAAATAAATGCAAATGAAGACATGATACCATATTTTGATTTACCTAATTAGCTAGTAGGAGGTACAAAACAGGCATTCCCATACACTGCCTGCTCATACAAGCTCCTGGAAATGTTGAGCTCCTGGAAATTTTGAACCTGTGTATCAGTATTGTCATTAGTTTGCTAGGGCTGCTATAACAAAGTTCTATGGGTTGGGTGGCTGAAATGACAAAAATTTAATTTTTTACTATTCTGGAGGCTCAAAGTCCAAGATCAAGGTGTAGGCAAGGTTAGCTTCTTTCAAGATCTCTCTCCTTGGCTTGTAGATGACTGTCTTCTCTCCGTCTTTGTACATATGTGTGTCCAAATTTCCTCTTCTTATAAGGACTCCAGTCATATTAGATTAGGGCCCACATAATGACCTTACTGTAACTCATTTTAATTACCTCCTTAAAGATCCCATCTTCAAATACAGTCACATTATGGGGCATGGGAATTAGGATTTCAACAAATAGACCTACAAAAGGACACATTACTGAGTCAACTTTTAGTAAACTATGCTAAAGAAATAAACAGAATTTCTTAAATTATAGGAGTATTTGTTACTTTCTTATAACCTGATTTTCTTACCCATTATATATATTTGAACATTTCTATGTATAGTTAAGTACCTACAACATAAATTTTAATCACTATCTAGCATTCTATCACATAGACACCTAATAATATAGCAGTCTCCTAACTTTAATTTTTTGAGTAAGAAAAACATTCATATGTTTCAAAATCAAAACAATATAAAGAGGTAAATACTCCCATCCCACCCCTGTTCCATATAAGTAACCCCTTTTATTAGTTTCTTGTGTATCCTTCCAGTGTTTCCTTATGCAAATAAAAGCAAATGCAAATACATGCTCTTATTTCCCCTACCTTCTTACACAAAGGGAACACACTATTTACACTGTTCTGTACTTTACTTTTGCTAAAGAGCGACATATTTCTGGAGCTTCTAGATTATCAGTACAGTAAGAGCATCCTCATTCTCTCCTATAGCTACAAAATATATAATTGTATAGCTGAACCACGGTTTACTTAACTAGTGTCTTCTATACAAGGTTGTCTCTAATTTTTCTTTTGTTACAAACAAAGAGGCAAAGAGTAAACTCATACATGTTATTTCCTACAGGTGTATTCCTAAGATAAATTCCTAGGAGTGGGATTGCTGCATCGAAGTGCATTTATAATTTTGATAGACACTGCTAAAACACTCTGCACTGGGCTTGCATCATTTTACAGTCCCACCTGCCAGGAACAGTAACTAATTTTTCACAGCTTCCTCACAAGAATGAGTCATAAACCTTGGGATAGTTGTCGATATCAAATGCCTCATTTTTGAATGTTTAAGTTGTTTCTACTTTTGCTATACTTAGCAGCACTAGGATTATTATCCTTAGAGCCACACCTTTGCTCATTTTAATTGTAGCCTTAAAATAAACTTCTTAAAGTTGATTATGTTGTTCTGGGAGTACATGCATTTTTAGGGCTTTTGATCTGTACTATTTGGGGAATACTTGAAGTCTCAGGGGTTTTAAGCATGGAGAGAACTCTCCATTCTTATAATGTAATTAATGCTCTAAGTTTATATAGCTAATAAACAAAACTCAGAAAATCAGTTTCCTTGAGCACTTAAACATTGATTCTAAACATAATTAAAATCCCTTCAATGATTTAAAATTTAATTACAAATTTAATTTGAAGGATTATTTAGAATTCTTCAAATGCCTTAAACAGTGAGAATAAAACTTCTACTTACTATTTAAAAATAGCAACACCATGAAGTGTATTCATTTTATTAAAAGTCTATCCTTGTTCTTATACCTTCCTAAGGTTGCGATAATACTAATTTCTGTACTTTTCCAGGATTGCATTAATTTTACTAAAGCCAAAAGTAGAAAAAGGAAGAAGAAGACTAATTCAGACTAATTTACATTAGAGAGCCTGGGTTGTCAATTTAGCTGAGGTAAACTTGTATTTTTGAAAGTGATTCAAACCTGGCCATGCAATTCAAACCTGGCCAGCGATTCAAACAGGCTCATGCCTGTTATCCCAGCACTCTGGGAGGCTGAGGCGGGCAGATCACTTGAGGTCAGGAGTTCGAGACCAGCTTGGCCAACATGGCGAAACCCCATCTCTACTAAAATTACAAAAAATTAGCTGGCTATGGTGGCAGATGCCTGTAATCCCAGCTACTTGGAAGGTTGACGTCCGAGAAGAGAATAACCTGGACCTGGGAGGTGGAGGTTGCAGTGAGCTAAGATCGTTCCATTGCACTCCAGCCTGGGTAACAAAAAGAATGTGATTCAAACCTGTATTATGGACCAGTCTAGACCCCTTCGCTTAAAAAAAAAAAAAAAAAGATTTGATTTTTAGAGCCGTTTTAGGATCACAGCAAAATCAAGCAGAAAGTACAAAGAGTTCCTGTATCCCCCCATCCCCAAACATGCCCAGCCTCCCCTACTGTCAACATCCCACACCACAGTGGTACATTTGTTACAACAGATGAGTCAACATTGACGTATCATGATTACCCAAAGTCCATAGTTTGTATTAGGGTTCACTCTTGGTGTTGTATATTCTATGGGTTTCAACAAATTTATGGTGACATATATCCACCATTATAGAATCATACAGAGTAGTTTTACTGCCCTAAAAATTCTTTGTGATCTGCTTAATCATCCCTCCTTCCCACTAATGCACTTACTGAACTTTTTAGTGTCTTCCTAGTTTTGACTTTTCCTGAATGTCATATAATTGGAATCATATAGTGTGTAGCCTTTTAAATTTGCCTTCTTAACACTTAGTGATATATATTTTAGTTTCCTCTATGTCTTTTCATGGCTTGATAACTCATTTCTGTTAAATTCTGAAGAATATTCCCGTGTAGGATGTCCCATTGTTTATTCATTCATCTACTGAAGGACATCTTGGTTGCTTCCAAATTTTGGAAATTATGGATAAAGTTTCTATAAACATCCATGTGCAGGTTTTTTGTAGACATAGATTTCAATTCATTCGGATAAATACCAAGGAGCATGATTGCTAGACTGTATGGTAAGAGTAGCTGTTTAACTTTATAAGAAACTACCAAACTCTCTTTCAAAGTGGTTGTACCATTTTGCATTCCCACCAGCAACAAATGAACGTTCCTGTTGCTCCACATCCTTGTCAACACTTGGTGTTGTCAGCGTTTTGAATTTTGGCCATTCTAATAGGTGTGTAGTGGTATGTTATTGTTTTAGTTTGCAATTCCCTAATGACATATGATGTTGAACTTCTTTTCATATGCTTATTTGCTATCTGTAGATCTTCTTTGTTGAGGTAGGTCCATTTTTATAGTTAGGTTTTCTTCATGTCAAGGGGACTTTTCATGTCCACACTTTTACGTAGATTTTAGTTTCTAACAAGCTGGTCTCTTTTCCTAAAATAATGCCTTTTTAAAATTTGCTTGGTCAGCATTACATAAACCAGTATCATGTCCCCATTAAATACTGACCTGGTCTTCTAGCACTATTGGAACCTGTATATGCCTTACTAGGCTCTAGAAGTGATAGGTCCCTTAAAGGTTTCATTTCCGTGGAGGCAAGGGGTAGAGATTGTACTGCCCAGCCTCCCTCTTTAGAACATTTGGCTAATCCATCACCTATCTACCTCTCCTCCTTCATTCTTCCTAACGTTGGTAGAGTTCTTACTTTTTTTCATTATAAAATTTGGCTATCTCACCGTTTCACAACTTTCTTTTTTCTTTCTTAACCAAATAGAGAAAAATGCATGCCATATTTTATTAAATATAAGATGCTATTGATTGTCAGCTGCTTCATTATTTTATGTGCCTCTAGGAAAGAACAAAAGCTAATGAAACTATGACATAATGTCTTACTGATCATCTTACATAGCTGAGGAATCAGTTAAAATAGCCTCTCATTGCTCTGAAATTTCTTTCTATGAGAGATTTGGCCATATTTCAGATCTTCAGTTGTATTTCTTGACATGTAATAAGAATCTTTTTGCATATATCTTAGTGATAAAATATTACATAGTTTCATTTACTGCAGGTAGCTTTCTTTCTCCGGTCTCATAAAACACTTAGTTGTTGCATTGAAAAAAATATGGGAGATATGTTGACATTCCTCTAAAGATGAAGATTTGCTGCACTAATAGCAGCTGTACATTCCACTTTTCTGTTTTGTTGCCTTTCTGTGTATACAATATTTCGTTTCAATGCCAAAGTTACCGAGGAAACTTTTATTTTTAGACATTTCAAATAGTGGTTAAACTCAATCTGTAAAACAGCAAACAACAAAGCAGATTATTCAGGTTACATAAAGAGAATGGACAGCTCTTACCAAGTGTGAACGTGCCGCTCTCCGTCAACAGCAATGGAAAGGCCATCTGCTACAGAAGCACCTCAATTTCAGAGGTGTTAAGTATAAAACACAGCTGTCTTGGCCTGGTGCAGTTGCTCACGCCTGTAATCTCAGCACTTTGGGAGGCCAGGGTGGGAGGATCACTTGAGCCCAGGAGTTGGAGACCAGCCTGGGCAACATGGCAAAACCTCGTATCTACAAAAAATACAAAAATTAGCTAGGTGTAGTGGTGTACGCCTGTAGTCCCAGCTACTCAGAAGGCAGAAGAGGGAGGATCACTTGAGCCTCAGTAGTCAAGGCTGCAGTGAGCTGAGATTGTGCCACTGTACCCCAGCCCTGGTAACAGAGCAAGACTCCAACAAAAACAAAAAGTTCTTAGAATCAGTAAGTATGTATCTTATAATTTCTGTAATTTAACTGTCATATATTTAATAGACGATAGATGGAACACCTATGAATGTCAACATTCTCCTATTTTTAGAGACAGGGTCTTGCTCTGTCTCCCAGGCTGGTGTGCAGTCATGTGATCATGGCCCACTGTTATCTCTAACTCCTAGGCTCAAGCAATCCTACCACATCAGCTTCCCAAAGTGCTGGGATTACAGGTGTGAGCCACCATCTGCCTATTAAAAATACATTTAATGGCTCACACCTGTAATCCCAGCACTTTGGGAGACCGAGGCAAGTGGATCACCTGAGGTTGGGAGTTTGAGACCAGCCTGACCAACATGGAGAAACCCTGTCTCTACTAAGAATACAAAATTAGCCAGGTGTGGTGGCACAAGCCTGTAATCCCAGCTAGTCGGGAGGCTGAGGCAGGAGAATCACTTGGACCCAGGAGGTGGAGGTTGTGGTGAGCCAAGATCATGCCATTGCACTCCAGAGTGGGCAACAAGAGAGAAACTCCATCTCAAAAAGTTTTTCCAAATAAATCATATTCCATTGCATTCACCCCTATTTAGCATCATAATTTCCTTTTTATTATTTATTTATTTGAAAAACAATTTTTTTGAGATGGAGTCTTACTCCTTTTTACATAAAATATGGATTTTCCCTTTTGGAGTGATTTATAGACTTATAGATTTTCAGAGATGTAAATCATTTCAATTAGCCATAATTACCTTTTTTTGTTGTTTTCTTGTATGATCAAATGACAAAAATGACACAAGTTGACCAGGCCTGCCTTTAAGCTGGCTCTTTTGTCCTTTCAACATTACTCTGACATTTTAAAAACATCCTGGCTTCCTGAAAACATTAAAGTATTCTATCTTTATTTTTCTCCCTATCATAGGACATGACATTAGCTGCTTTCAATGGCTACTAGAATTTAAGAGCAAATCTGGGCACACACTGGGGTTCCAACTTAGATTGTTCCATTTTAGTGTCAGCATAGCCAAGATGATAGCACTGTGAGGTGCAACGTTAATGGCAGAGCTGGAGAAGGTATTTCTCTTGAAAATCTTGACTTTATGTCAATTTCTCCATGTGTAATGGAGAAATATTCTAATCTATATTATATTCTAGTCTAACTCTAAATCCCTTTAAATTCTGATTTAATACACAGTTTTAAATTTGTTTTCTACACAAAATGCTTACTTATATGTTGAACCTTTCACTTATCCATAATTTTATCATATCATTTTTTTTTTTTTTTGAGACAGAGTCTCACTCTGTCACTCAGGCTGGAGTGCAATGGCATGATGTCAGCTCACTGCACCCTCCGCTTCCTGGGTTCAAGTGATTTTCCTGCCTCAGCCTCCTGTGTAGCTGGGACTACAGGCTACATGCCACCATGCCTGGCTGATTTTTGTATTTCTTTTTAGTAGAGACGGAGTTTTGCCATGTTGGCCAGGCTGTGGCGAAATCCTGACCTTAGGTGGTCCACCCTCCTTGGCCTCCCAAATTGTTGGGATTATAGGCATGAGCCACCGTGCCCAGCCCATCTTTTCTTTTATAATTCTTATATGTTTCATCGTCACCAACCTGTAGTAACTTTATTGACACTGTCAAATTTCCTCCAATAAATTTTGTATAAATTAACACTCAATGCTTATGCTCCTGTCAGCATTATTTACAGTAGCCAAAATGTGGAAGCCATCCAAGTACCCATCAATGGATGAATAGATAAACAAAATGTGGTTTATACATTTAATGGACTATTATCCAGCCTTAAAAAGGAAGGAAATTTTCACGTATGCTACAATGTAGATGAATCTAAAGGACATGATACATTACAGAAGCCAGGCACAAAAAGACAAATACAATATTATTCCACTTTTATAGAGTGCCTAGAGTAGTCAAATTCATACAGACAAAAAGTGGATGGTGATTGCTAGGGGCTGAGGATAAGGGGAATGGAGAGTTGTTGTTCAATGAGTATAGAGAGAATTTTAGTTTTAAAAGATGAATTCTGGAGACTACACAGAATGTGAATATACTTAGCACTACCAAACTATACATTCTATATACCATAAAAATGGCTAAAATGGTAAATTTTATATTATTGTTTTTTTTTTTTTTTTAAAACACAATTAGACATTTTTTAAAAGTTATGCTTTCACCAAGAGGGCATGGGGATGCTTATTTTTCCTAAAATTACATTTGCAGTAGAAAAGCCAACTAGCTTTATTTTTTAATATTAAATAAATTAATTAGAAGAATTAACAATACTTAACAATATATTAATATAGTATATGTTCCCCCACCACTGAGAGAGAATCCATTGTTTACATTGAATTTCCAAAAACATATCTGACCCTAAAAGATGCTAAAAACCATTCTTCTACAGAAATAGAAATTTTCAAAAGTGACTTTGGAAATTAAATCAATACTTTGTCCAATAAAACTATGAGAATGATATTTATATGTACCAGAATTAAGATGTGAAAATAACTTAAAATATTGTTAAGTAGACGAGATCTAACAATTTAACAAATAAATATGAAGTTCTGTTTTTTTGTTTTTTGAGACACAGTTTCATTCTTGTTGTCCTGGCTGGAGTGCAATGGCGTGATCTTGACTCACTGCAACCTCCACCTCCCGAGTTCAGGCAATTCTCCTGCCTCAGCCTCCTAAGTAGCTAGGATTACAGGTGTGCACCACCGAGCCTGGCTAATTTTTGCATTTTTGGCCAAGATGAGGTTTCACCATGTTGACCAGGCTGGTCTCAAACTGCTGACCTCGGGTGATCCACCTGCCCCAGCCTCCCTCAGTCTCCTGAGTAGCTGGGATTACAGGTGTGCACCAACACACCCAGCTAATTTTTGTATTTTTGGTAGAGATGAGGTTTCACCATGTTGGCCAGGCTAGTCTCAAACTCCTGCCCCAGCCTTCCAAAGTGCCAGGATTACAGGCATGAGCCATCGCACCGGGCCTAAAGTTCTGTGTTTATGTTAAAAAAATTAATTTCCCAAATCCAATATTGGCTTAATTGCACTTCATGAGAAAACATCTAGGAGCAGTAGGAGAGCGCCTCTTGACCCCAGCTGCATAAATTACCTGGAGCTCTTTACAAAGATACAAACGCCTGGGCTCCTCCTCCACTGAAGGCTCTAATTCAGGAGGTTTGTGAGGCCCTGGTATCTGCATTTTTCTTAAGTGCAACAGTTATTCGTAACACATGATCAGGGTTAAGCATTGTGGTTTTGGGTAGCTTAAGTTTGAATCCCCACTCCCATGCTCACTAGCTGGGAGATTCTGCTAGTATTGGATTATTTATCTACAGAATGGGGGAAGCTATTTTGTCATGTTAATATGAAGAAAAAATGAGATAATGTCTTAAGAGGGTTGCCAAATGGTATGGTTTGGATTGTGTCCCCACCCAAATCTCATGTCAGATTGGAAGAGGAGCCTGGTGGGAGGTGATTGGATCATGGGGGTGGACTTCCCCCTTGCTGTTCTCGTGATGATGCATGAGTTCTCATGAGATCTGTTGGTTTAAAAGTGTGTAGCACTTCCCCCTTATATATCTCTATCTCTCTCTGTCACCATTAGAAGACATGCCTTGCTTCCCCTTTCCCTTATGCCATGATTATAAGTTTCCTGAGGGCTCCCCGCCATGCTTCCTGTTAAGCCTGTGGAACTGTGAGTCAATTAAACCTCTTTTCTTCATAAATTACCCAGTTCTTTATAGCAGTGTAAGAATGACTCATATACCAGATTTGACAAATAAAAGTACAAGACATCCAATTAAATTTAAATTTTAGATAAACAATGAATAATTTTTTAGTATAGGTACATTCATGCAAATTTGGGAAATTCTTATACCCAAAAATTATTTGTTGTTTGTCTGAAATTCAAGTTTAACTGGGTATCCTATATTTCATCTGTCAACTGTATGTTTTAGGCACAGTCATAACTCAGTGAACATTAACAAAATCCAGTAACAGTCCCAAACTTCAGTTTCTACATGAGCCCCTCTTCCCCATGCAAGGCAAGTTGCATAGATAGATAGATAGATAGCTGATAAAGTGGCCTTAGGCTAAGATCATAGTGATGTCTAGACCCAGAGAGCTGAGGTTCTCACTGCCCTCTCCCATGGGTCACATCTAGGTGTAGTAAAGACCTGTGGAGACTGTGCATGAAGAGATATGACTTCAGGGTGATGGGACAGCTCCCTTTAAAGAACAGAAGACTCTAAGTTAAAGAATTACTGAGATCTTCCGCAGGAGGCCTATGCGTCGCTGCTTGTGCTACCGCCATGTCTCTAGTGATCCCTGAGAAGTTCCAGCATATTTTGTGAGTATTCAACACCAACATCAATGGGCGGCAGAAAATCGCCTTTGCCATCACTGCCATTAAGGGTGTGGGCCGAAGATATGCTCATGTGGTGTTGAGGAAAGCAGACATTGACCTCACCCAGAGGGCAGGAGAACTCCCTGAGGATGACGTGGAACATGTGATCACCATTATGCAGAATCCCTGCCAGTACAAGGTCCCAGACTGGTTCTTGGACAGACAGAAGGATATAAAGGATGGAAGATATAGCCAGGTCCTAGCCAATGGTCTGGATAACAAGCTCCATGAAGACCTGGAGCGACTGAAGAAGATTCGGGTCCATAGAGGGCTTCGCCACTTCTGGGGCCTTTGTGTCCGAGGCCAGCACACGAAGACCACTGGCCGCTGTGGCAGCACTGTGGGTATATCAAGAAGAAATAAGTCTGTAGGCCTTGTCTGTTAATGAATAGTTTATATACCTAAAAAAAAAAAAAAAAAAAGAATCACTGAGATTTCTTCTGAGTTGTAACAGAACATTAGATGGGAACCAAGGTGGAACAGTTTCTTAGAAGCAGTTTTCAGCACACAATGAGGAACGTCCTCAATGGTTAGAGCATTCTATAGAGCCAGTAAATGAAAACCTACACAGTAGTGAGCTCCTTGCCAATTGAGGCTGGATGATCACCTATCAAATGTGTCATAGATGGGATTTCCTCGTTGAGTGGCTGGATATGTGGCCCAGCTGTTCTCAAAAATGCTCTGAAGTGAGGTCGGGCAGGGTTAATGTTGGTAGTGTGACTCCTACTAAATGATGGCTCTCTAGCCAGTAATTTCAAAGATGCTTGATAATGATTGATGATAA
This sequence comes from Plecturocebus donacophilus, assembly GCA_004027715.1. Lineage (NCBI taxonomy): Eukaryota > Metazoa > Chordata > Mammalia > Primates > Pitheciidae > Plecturocebus > Plecturocebus donacophilus. Next base: position 23,339 of record PVKP010022989.1, on the reverse strand, counting down.
AATATTAAGTGTAAATCTGTAAATAATGAGGTGACATTTCAGCAGTAATTAATTAACAAGCATTGATAAAATGAATTTAAAATTAATCTCAAACATACTCTATGAGTGTAAAGACTTTTGTGATGAACTTAGGGTAAGGAAGACAGATAATATAAAAATGGGATTTGAGCCAAGTGCCTAATTTGACTTGTCAGGAGCAATTTTTAAATGATTTAGATTAATAAAAATAATACAAACTGAAATTTGATTGATCCTAATATATTTCTGATATTAATTAAGACTAAAAGGACCTAATGTGAATCTCCCAAATAACTTGTAAAAATACAGATAGGGTCTCACTATATTGCCCAGTGTAGTTCTATTCACAAGTACTATCATGGCACACTGTAGCCTCAAACTCCTGTGCTTGATTCTCCTGCCTCCACCTCATGAACAAATGGGATTACAGGCATGCACTACCCGCACAGGTTCCAAATAATTTTAATTTTGATCCAGTTTTATTTAGCTTGCCTGAATTTTACATTCCTAAGCTTAGGCCAAACTTTATGGATCCCAATACATTGCAGCAAGACTGGAAAATGTGGGCTGTGCAAGTTACTCTAATAGTTTAAAGAAAGAGGCCAGGAGCAGTGGCTCACACCTATAATTCCCGCACTTTGCAAGGCCGAGGTGGGTGGATCACGAGGTCAGGAGATCAAGACCATCCTGGCCAACATGGTGAAACCCCATCTCTACTAAAATACAAAAAAAATTAGCTGGTGGTGCGCGCCTGTAATCCCAGCTACTCAGGAGGCTGAGGCAGGAGAATCTCTTGAACCTGGGAGGCAGAGGTTGTAGTGAGCCGAGATCGTGCCACTGCACTCCAGCCTAGCCACAGAGCAAGACTCCGTCTCAAAATTTAAAAAAAGAAAGAAAGAAAGGAACCATGTCTTCCAGATAGTCATATGAGAAAGATAATTCCAAACCAGTGTTGTTGCACAGACCAAAATTTTAAATTCTTTTAAATAATGATATCACACAACTGAAATTTAACAGTGCAGGATGAGGGTAGCAAAAACAAGCACTTGAAGGATGAAGCAAAGCACATTTTAAATAATGTGATATAACCATGGGATGATGACAAATAGTATCTTGATGGGAGAGGAAAGTGAAAACCCCGCAATTTTTATTTCTACCATGTTTTCCAAAGACACAATTTGCTTACGTTTATATTTAAACAGGGCTTTATTTTCTAATAGTGTTGGTTCTGATTTAATCAGGGGAAAAAACTCTTGCTACCTTGGCCTCACCTTCCAGTCTCTCACATTTATGCTAGCGGTTCCCCGTTTTCCAGAAAACGGAATTCTTGAGTCATTGGCCATTCTTGTAAGCCATGTCAAAGGTGTGCCCTCTGCTCAGCAGTTACTAATTATCTATCATGGGTTAGCTTCTTTTTTTCCCCTTACACTTGCTCGGTTGAAAATATCAACAAAATCTGAATTTATTTGCTTACCAGTATTCTGTATGACGAAGACACTAAAACATCACACCTCATATTCCTTGATTTCTACCTTGTAGAAACTTTTCAATAAATTAGGCTCTGAAATTTTCAGAGTCCGTTTTGAATTTGCAATATGACCCTTCTCCATAATTACAAGATTGTCCGCAGCAAAAGGGACCACTGAATCTACTACTTTGACTATGCCCCATTCCAAACACACACTATGGGAAGATTCACTGGCTGAGGGATCCCTCGAACTTCAGACTAATTCTGGGCTCTAAGACTCAAGGCTCAGACAGACTCCTCACTTTGTTTTGTTGTTTGTTTGTTTTTGAGACCAGGACTTACTCTGTTCCCCAGGACAGAGTGCAGTGATACAGTCATGGCTCCCTGCAGCCTCCATCTCCCGGGCTTAGGCGACCCTCTTGCCTCAGCTTCCCCAAAAATGCTGGGATTACAGGTGCATGCCACCACACCCAGCTAGTTTTTAAATTATTCGTAGAGATAGGGTCTCCATATGTTTCCCAGGCTGGTCTCTAACTCCTGGGCTCAAGCTATCCTTCCACCTTGGCTTTCTAAATTGTTGGGATTACAGGTGTGAGCCACTCCACCTGACACTTTTGGGGATTTTTGAGTTCAGAATGACCTTGGCATAATTTTATGGGCTAGCCTAGAAAATTGATTTGGCAGATACACTTGCACATTCTTAATATAACACTACTTTTAAAAGAAATTACTTCCAAGCAACAAACAACTTAGTTACAGATGGCTCTTTGGAAAACAATCCTTTCACTTTTTTGAAAAACGAATTTTGGGTACATGGTTCTTTTTTTTTTTTTTTTTTTAAAGACGGGGGTCTCACCATGTTGGTCAGGCTGGTCTTAAACTCCCGACCTCAGGTGATCCGCCCAAAGTGCTTGGATTACAGGCGTGAGCCACCACGCCCGGCCAGGTATGTGGTTCTTTCATTAGAAACTTACTGGATGGACAGGACTTGATTTTTACTTTTAATAATTCATGTTATATATTATGAAAAATGTGATTGTGGTGTTGTCAAAGCTGTGCTTTGTTCATTTGAATCTATTAAATACAGTACTTATATGGGAAATAAACTTGCTTTAAAATTGATCAACAGGTAAATAGATAGGAAAGGTCTTAAATTCTCATCAGTAAAGAACTAAAACAAGCACACATTTGCTTTTCTAGATTGGAGGATAAATTTATCGGAGTCAGATTTTCCTCACCATGCAGCATTTAAAGGCCATTTATAATTATTCCTCATCTCCATCCTTTAGTCAATCAGACTCTCTTCTAACACATCTTTGGAATCTGGTCTAACTTCCCACTCTCATCACTGCCAACCCAACCACCAACTCTATGTAGCCCAGCTGCTCTTACAACCTACTAATTGAATAGTTTTAATGGCCTTTTTATATGTCTGTAAAAAATCCACTCCAATCCTCTACTTTGTCACATTCATTCCTGGATTTTTCTCCTTGCGGTTTTGAATGTGCTAATTTTTCTATTGAAAATTATTCTACTCATTCATAAGACGCAAATATTTTACGTTATTGCTCCAATTGAGATATTGTGACCATGTTGATCCATTGCTATTTCTTAAATGATGCCTCTGAGCAGAAAAGCTTCATGATCTAATTAATTGAGCTGACACATTTATAGACTATTAAATGTGCTTACACATTTATATCACACATTAAATATGCATGTCAAATGCATTTATAATGTATTTCCAGCTGGCCAGCCCACGTTTCTTTGCCTTTATCATTATTTTTTCTCTATATTTTTTTTACCTCTGGGAACTATAGAACATAGATGAATACTTTCCTTAGTAAATGCTTGGACTTAAACTATGATTAAGAGGAGAAAGACCATCTCCCCTATGCAAGTTGCTGACGTAAACATTTATTGACCATCTACGTTAGGCCAGAAGCCATCATAGGTACTGAGGATACAAAAATGGACACATCATGTCTATCCACAAGAAACTTTGTCTGGTGCAGTTGTTTTATAATTTAGTGTTCTTATAAGAATCATGTAAGGGTACTAGCCAAAAATGCAGATTCTGGAACACTTAGTTACCCCACATTTTAATTTTAGAAGTTTGGAGTACAGCATAAATATCTGCATTTTCGCAAGTCCTCCAAATGATTCTTTGTTGTTTTTGTTTGTTTTAAGACAGAGTCTCACTCTGTCGCCCAGGCTGGAGGGCAGCGGTGTGATCTTGGCTCACTACACCCTCTGCCTCCCAGGTTCAAGCCATTCTCTTGCCTCAGACTTCCGAGTAGCTCAGATTAGTGCCCAGCTGATTTTTGTATTTTAACTAGATGTAGGGTTTCACCATGTTGGCCAGGCTGGTCTCAAACTCCTGACCTCAAGTGATCTGCCCACCTGGCCTCCTACAGTGCTGGGATTACAGGCATGAGCCACCATGCTGGAGCCAATCCTCCAAGTGATTCTGATGCAGATAGTCCATTGATAACATTTTTAAAACAGCACATTGAATACTATCGAATGTTTTATATTTGCGCCTGAAGTTCTGTACTGTTATCTGACTTTTTGAGGGGTATTTTTGTTTTTTTTGTAAAAAGTTATTTAAAAGAAAATGTTATATAACCAGTTTTCTTTTCCTCAAATGCTTTTTTCTCTTTCATTTTTAAATAAGAATCTTTTCATATTCAGAGATTATCAGTCAAGTATAAGAAAATTTAATGTATGACTGCTTTTCTAAAAACTTAGAAGTTTATCATGTATTTTCCTTATTTTTTTCACCACCATTAAACCATAACACAAAACATTAATATTGTTACAACAGTTTTATTACTTTACAAAAGTTTAGATTTCAAAGTTTACTACTAAGTACTTTTTCTTTATACTTTCCCCACACTTAGGTTTCTCCTGCTTCCAGGAGGAAAGGAACATTTAGTTTTTCTTGTCCAACTAGAGGCCCAAATTATGACTGACAGGAGATGCAACTTCTAGCTATATGCTCAATACTTTGAAAGAGACTATGAAAATAAGTTTTAGCAAAGCAAAACATGAAATAACCTTACCAAGTAAGTTTTTAGAGCTATATTTATATAGGCACAGTTTGTTACTTTTCTCACTAGTGCTTAAATTTGATGGGATAGTCCTCTCGATCTGTCTTCAACTTTCTTTCTTTTCTTTCTTTTTTTTTAAAAAATATTTTTTAAAAAAAATAGGGTTTCTCCATGTTGGTCAGGCTGGTCTTGAACTCTCGAACTCAGGTGATCCACCCGCCTTGGCCTCCCAAAGTGCTGGGATTATAGGCATGAGCCACCGCGCCCGGCCCTGTCTTCAACTTTCTTTGCTGACTCACTATGAAGTCTCTAGTAGAACCAGGCTGACAGTGGCCTCCAGACTGCTGCCTTCAGACACCATACCATTTTTTGTATTTCCCCTGCAAACCATTTAGTCTTTAGAGCCCACTGAAGGGCTGCCCAAGCTCACCTTACAGAGAGGAAATCCATTCTGTGCTGACTTCTCTGCAACCTCTGTTCCTGTAGCTGGGTAGGGGTTGTGAGAGCAGACATAGAAAAAACATATAGATATATGGCAAGCCAAGTAACCATGTCAATTTTTGGAGAACATTTTTTTAAAATCCCCATAGGTTTGATGTTTTCTAATTATGAGGAGTCAGTTATCCACACTACACTTAAATAAAATGAAAAGGTCACACCACTTCTGGCTATAAGGCCTGGTGCGGTGGCTTATGCCTGTAATCCCAGCACTTTGGGAGGCCAAGGCAGGTGGATCACCTAAGATCAGGCGTTTGAGACCAGCCTGGCCAACATAGTGAAACTCTGTCTCTAGTAAAAATACAAAAATTAGCCAGATGTGGTGGTGGGCATCTATAATCCCAGCTACTCAAGGGACAGAAGCAGGAGAATCACTTGAACCTGGGAGGTAGAGGTTGCAGTGAGCTGAGATAGTGCCACTGCACTCCAGCCTAGTTGGCAGAGTGAGACTCCATCTCAAAATAAATTAATTAAATTTAAAAAAAAGCTACAATGCCTGCCCTTCCTTCCCTTCCTTCCCTCCCTTCCTCCCTTCCTGCCTCCCTCCCTCCCTCTCTCTCTCTTTCTTTGTTTCTTTCTTTCCTTCTTTCCTTCACACGGAGTCTTGCTCTATTGCCCAGGCTGGAGGGCAGTGGTGCAATCTCGGCTCACTGCAGACTCCGCCTTCTGGGTTCAAGTGATTCTTCCACCCCAGCCTCCCAGGTAGCTGGGACTGCAGGCACACACCAACATGGCAAGACGGGGGTTTTGCCATGTTGGCCAGGCTGGTCTTGAACTCCTGACCTCAGGTGATCTGCCCACCTTGACCTTCCAAAGTGTTGGGATTACAGGCGTGAGCTACTCGCCTGGCCCACAATGCCTTTTAGCTCATTGGGGTCTCAATAGAAAATCTTATAATCATTTTAGGTGTTTATCCATAGGCTCCACCAAAATGAGATGTAAGAAGACAATATTTTATAAAATGAACAGTATTGATTATTCAGGAATAATATACCTAATTTCAGGAACAAAAGACAAGGACATATTTTATTATTTTCTAGTAGAAAATAGTATATATTCAAATATAGAGCTTATCTATGGTGGATTACATTTTATACAAGTACTGTATTCTTCTTAATGTCTGACATCTTGTTGGGAAAAGGATGTTTTCAGTTGTGAAGAGTGTTTCTTATCTTTAAGGTTGAGGGCTTGAAAAATTTCACTAGTTCAATCTTTACTGACAGCAAGTATATGAAAATGCATATCAGAGAAATTTTGCTGCTGACTCCAACTTGCCAGCCACAGACATTCTGCATTTTGAACTGATTGAAGAAAGGGCTGTATTAGAAAAGCAGCACGAATGAGCAGAGAAATGATTTGTGTAGTGGTTGCCAAGAACCTTGTATTTCAATCTCCCTCTGTGCGTGTGTGTGTGTGTGTGATGGAGTCTCACTCTGTTACCCAGGCTGGAGTGCAGTAGTGCAATCTCGGTTCACTGCAACCTTCACCTCCCAGGTTCAAGGAATTCTCCTGCCTGAGCCTCCCGAGTAGCTGGGATTACAGGCGCATGCCACCATTCCTGGCTAATTTTTGTATTTTTAGTAGAGACGGGGTTTCACCAGTTGGTCAGGCTGGTCTCAAACTCCTGACCTCATGATCCACCCGTCTTGGCCTCCCAAGGTGCTGGGATTACAGGCGTCAGCCACTACACTCAGCCCCTTCCTTCTTTTTTCTAATATATCAAATGAATTTTTCTCTTAATGAAAAATAATTACAATGGCTTTTACTTTTAATTTTTATTCAAATTTTATTTCACTGAACTTTTTCTCAACCCCAAATCTTTACTTTGTTTTATAATAGATGGTGGGGAACTTAAAGATACATAATAACTGATCCACCTTGCTCATGTATGGGAAAATGAATCACAGGATTTCATAAGATTTCTTTACATTCCTCTCTTCTTCAGTCAGTTTATCCCTGCAGGTATAGAAGATGGAAGTACAGGCCCTTTTGAAGACTGTATATAGTTGTTTGGGTTGTACAGTCCACAAACTGTGCAATTATATGTAGCAGCCCTGAGCCTCATTTTTCTACACTTCCTGAGTGTTGTGTTCACAGGTTAATGTGAAAAAAGATTAAAGAAATACATTTCATCAATGGTGAGCCCCAACTATGCCCTCCATATACTGGTGTATAAGCCATTTGCTTTTAGCCTAAAAGGGAAAAAAGATCTAGACATGCTAAGACAAGGACAATTGCATTATTAAAACAAAAATGGCTGGGCGCGGTGGCTTACACCTGTAATCCCAGCACTTTGGGAGGCCAAGGCATGTGGATCACCTGAGGTCAGGAGTTCTAGACCAGCCTGGCCAACATAGTGAAACCCTGTCTCTATTAAAAATACAAATATTAGCCAGGTGTGGTGGTGGGCATCTATAATCCCAGCTACTCAAGAGGCTAAAGCAGGAGAATCACTTGAACCTGGGAGGTAGAGATTGCAGCGAGCCGAGATCACACCACTGCACTCCAGCCTGGGCAACAAGAGCGAAACCCTGTCTCAAACAAAACAAAACAAAACAAAACAAAACAAAAACAAAAACAGAAACAAACAAAAAAAACCCTCAAAAACTAAATGATAAAAGAAAACAAACAAAAAAACAAAAAAAATTAACAATCACTATGGAGACATATTTTATGTCATCTAAGAAACAATGGCTTTGGTGAGGTTTGTAGGGGTGATTTTCATTCCTCCTAAAGTAGACTTTTCATTCTCTCCCAGTATTGATATTTCTAAGTGTGGCTGGTGGACTCATGTATTTGATTTATGTCAGCATATGGCTGAGCTCACAGATTGCTTTCTTTTGCCAAATGTGTAGTTACCATTACTATATAAGTCTATACCTGAGCAGAAGGTTTTAAAGAGCTAATTTCAACAAGGTTTACACCAGCTTTATTGTTAACCAAGGAAAATTAGCAGGCTTTACAGCATAATCATTTAATAGATGCTGTAACTAAAAACTAAAATATACATATGTTAACATATTATTGATCCATCAGACAGCTAATTCCAAATCTGAGAATAAATAGCATGGAAACATGATCAAGTACAGCTTCCAGTACTTCTCTCTTGTGAACAAGTTCAAGATCCTTCTTTTTTTTTCTCACTATCTCCAGTAATGGGTATAAGCAATCAAGACCCTTCTTATGAATGAATATAACAGTCATCAAGACGTTGGAATTTGAAGCATGTACAGATGGCACTGACTCTTAAAGTCCAGTGACACCTTTAAGTCCAATGGTTCAGGCTGATTTATTTTATAACCAGTAACTTCTAAATCCAAATGCCCTTTGGAGGGTTGTCACTTGTATTATGAAAATAATAATCATCAGTCACGGTGGCTCACTCCTATAATTCCAGCACTTTAGGAGACTGAGGACTGCGGATCACTTAAGCCCAGTAGTTCGAGACCAGCTTGGGCAACATGGCGAAACCCCATCTAACAAAAAATTAGCCAACATAGTGGTGTGTGCCTGTAGTCTCAACTACCCCAGAGGCTGAGGCAGGAGGATCACCTGGGCCCGGGAGGTCAAGGCTGCAGTGAGCCAAGATTGCACTGCTGAACTCCAGCCTAGGCAACAGAGTGAGACTCTTTGTCCAAAAAGTAATAAATGTTTGTTCATCTATTTAGAAAAAAAATTTCAAAATGTATTCTGAGGTAAAAAGGATTCTGTGGTCAAATTAGATTGGGAAATGCTGAATTAAATCTGGATCTCTCAAAGCCTTGAAGATGCTACTATGCCCTGGGAATCTTCAGAGAAGATCCCAGTATTCAGGAATTCCTCAATTTATTACATCAAAGGAGTAGAGTTTTTAAACTGATGTTTCACAGGACACGCTGAGGAAAGTGTGTTGGCCTTGCTGGGTAAACCCCTTCTTATGTCCTGGCAGAAAGACTGCTAATATAGGTCAATGACAAAAAAAAAGGAGTCCTTAGGAAGGCAGTGGAACCAGGGGTTTTAGTTTTCAGTGGGAGACGTAAGAGGATTTAAAACTCAGTTTCCCTTTGCTTCCTCCCAAGCCCCTCTCCTGGCTGATATGAGATGCCTAAGATGGCCTTCACTGAGGAAGGAAATGAATTCAGCGTGTGGCTCAGGAGAAAGGGGTGGGTATCTCTGGCCAGTTCTGATTCTGACTTGAGAGAGACTCCTGGGCACAAGCAATCCTACTGTCCCAGTCCCTGGAGTAGCTGGGACTGCAGGCACACACCACCACACCTAGCTAATTTTATTTTTATTTTTTTAGAGATTGGGGCAGGGGGTGTCTCACCATGTTGCCCAGGCTGGTCTCAAACTCCTGGCCTCAAGTGAAACTTCCACCTTGGCCTCTGAAAGTGATGGGATTACAGGCACGAGCCACCACTCCTGGCTAAGATTGCTTCTTGGTAGGGTTCTTGAGGCATAAGGGCAGATCCTGATTTTATGGGGCTTGAAACTTACCCAACTTAGAGTTGGGGAAACTTGTTGAAAAGAAGAACGTAATTTTTTTTAGATGGATTCTCATTTATTCACCCAGGTTGCAATGCCGTGTCATGATCTCTGCTCACTGCAACCTCCACCGCCTTGGTTCAAGTGATTCTCCTGCCTCAGCCTTCCTAGGAGCTGTAATTACAGCTGCGCGCCATCACACCCAGCTAATTTTTGTATTTTAGTAGAAACAAGGTTTCACCCTGTTGGCCAGGCTAGTCTTGAACTCCTGACCTCAAGTGATTCACCTGCCTTGACCACCTCCCACAAAGTGCTGGGATTACAGGTGTGAGCCACCACACCTGGCCAAACGAACACAAAATTAAGGGCAAAAGTGAGTATTTAAGATAAGGAAAGAAATCACAACAAATTTGATTTTAAAAACTGATGAATACCATTAAAAATCACAATATCCCGAAAAACAGTATAAATATTATAAACCACCTGACATAGTCCTAAATTTTTAAAAACACTTTTTGCTGCATGCTTGTTGTTCGTCTTTTTATATGAAGGTTTCACATTTTGAAAGAACATTTCACATTGAATAGAAAGGTAATCCAGGCTTTCCTCTAGCAAGTTTGTTTGAATTTTTTTTAAGTGTTAATTTAGGGCCGGGCACAGTGGCTCACACCTGTAATCCCAGCACTTTGGGAGGCCGAGGCGGGCAGATCACCTCAGGTCAGGAGTTTGAGACCAGCCTGGCCAACATGGAGAAACTTCATCTCTTAAAAATAAATCATAATTTAGAAAAGTTTCTTTCAGCGTCATAACTTGGAAATGTCATGTAAAATTTTAGGGTTATTGTCAAACTTCAGAAAACTTTTACCTCGATTCTTTCATGTATCTGGCTTCAGAGCATTTTAGATTTTCTTGTGTGTGACTAGTACAACTCCTCCTTGAATTGAAGACACACATTTAACAGTTTGTCATCAATGTCCTAGTGTAGTGGCTTGACTTTGTGTTGAGCCCTGTACCCTCACATCATGGTGCCGGGTGAGTTAGCTCATGGGCAGCAGGAGTTTTCCTGAAAATGATTCCTATACCTCCATGGTTGGCACTAACTCAACTATACACAAAAGTGACTGTGTACCTCCTAAATAGATCCCACTAAATTTCCCCTTGGCTTCATCACTCAAAAACCAATGCCACTCCAACAACACTCACTTTGTGTTATGAAGGTGAAGTTCAAATGGAAAAGAAAAGTCATATTGATTGATTGCAGCTAAAATGGCTTAATTGTGCAAATTTGACAAAAACATATGACCTTGTAAACATACTGCCAGGGTCTCTTCCTCACCGAATGGAGATGTCTGATAAATCTCTTTCCACGTTTTAGCTGGCACATGCCTTCTGCCCTTTTTCTTTTCTTTTCTTTTTGAGGCAGGGTCTCACTCTGTCGCCCAGGCTGGAGTGCGGTGGCATGACCTTGGCTCACTGCCTTGTGCCCTTTTGATGTTCTTCTGGCTTGGAACTCAAATGCAGTGCTGGAGGTGGAGCAGCCATCTTGTGACCACAAAATGACAACATGAGGGCAAAAATCAAATACAAAGGGAAAGGCAGAGAAAGATGGAAGGCTCCCAGCTGATGGCATGGCCTATCTTCAGACTTCTTGGTACATGAAAAAGCTCTGTCATATTTCTTATTATTTTCTAATGAATGCAATCACAAATTGAAATGTTTCCTATGATAGTGATTCTGAATTAATGATATAGGTAACAGAATTTCTTTTGTCACCCTGTGGGACTTTGAACATTTTAAAAATTGGTTGATCTATGCAATAAACAATGCATAATGTTTTCTCAAGTCTTTCCCATACTTCTCATTAACATTTTAAAGTCAGAAAATATTTGAAGTCTTAAAATTGTACTATCATAATGCCAGCATGTTGGGAGGCCAAGGCGGGTGGATCGCAAAGTCAGGAGTTCGAGACCAGCCTGGCCAACTTAGTGAAACCCTGTCTCTACTAAAAATACAAAAAATTAGCCAGGTGTGGTGGCGGGTATCTGTAATCCCAGCTACTCGGAAAGCTAAGGCAGGAGAATCGCTTGAACCCAGGAGGTGAAGGTTGTAGTGAGCCGAGATCAGGCCACTGCACTGCACCCTGGGTGACAGTGTGAGACTCTGTCTCAAAAAATAAAAAAATTGTACTATCAGTGTTTGAGTTGACCTTTCAATGTTATTTAAATACCCTCTCTATAGTTTGGTTGCATGGATATTTCACTTCAGATGTGATATTTGTGAGGTTTGTTTCCGAAAATAAAACGAAGAAACTGAGGCCAGCACCAAGATAATCCAATGCAAGGGAATTTATTCAGGCTCCCGGGTGAGGCTCTGCAGTCCAGACAGAGGGAGCCGGAGAAGTCGCACTGACTTC